>WAAE01015030.1:0-163504 GCA_013400495.1 Nicator chloris
AAACTTCTCATTCACAACACTTAACATAGATCAATAGTAACATTTAGATGTGAAAAAGAGAGTTATTATATATATTTTAGAATTTAAAGCCCAAAGTCTGAGTTCTCCAAACTGACATCTAAAACCAGTCTCTGGTATCCATCCCTTGGGAATAATTTCCATTGCCTCAGTATGACTGACCTGATTCAACCATTTAAAAATCAGGCCACTTATATTTATGCACCGACCTATAGACTTGGAACCAGAGTTCAGAATTGCAAATTTAAATTTACTTCAGTATTTACAGAAGTCCAATCAATGTCCTTGCCAGCTAGGAAAATTACTAAAGAAATTCAAAACTTCAGTCACCAGAGACTTTTATTATCCTGAGGACATAATTTCATAGACCTGTGTTACAGCATTCTCTGCTTTCTGAGGCTCCTCTCTTCCTGCTGTGCCTGTGACAGACCTCACCTACACCTCCAAAATTCTATCTGTGCTTTTATCCATGTCACCAAATAAGTATTAGGTAACTAACCTGAGATATTTCTCACAGCAAGAAGGATATCTTGAAACAAGAGTTTAGGAAGGGGAAGTAATTTGCAGAGAACAGCAAGGAGGAAGGACTTGCCATCAATTTCACAATGGGAAAAACGTACTCCACTGCCATCTGTGCAAATCATGTTAACGTCTTCATTAAATACATTGTTTTTTCTGACACACACAAGTCAAGGTAAGAACTAAAACCCCTCCATGCTCTATAAATTCTTAGAGATTTCAGAGAGAAATTTTTTTTGAAATCCACACCACCAGCAACAAGTAACGCTACTTTTGTCCACACTGGGTCTAGAGAAAGGTGGGTTACAATTCCTCTATAAGTAAGAAAAGGACAAAAGTACATATCTGAACTGGAGGACAGATGAATTTTTAAGACTGTTCTTTTACAAAATAAACTCTTTTATACAATTTTTTTTTTCTATTACTAACAGGATCATTTAAAGAAATTGTGGTGTCATCTCTGATGGCAAACCTGCTTCCCTGGTGAAGGATCATTCTCCATCTTTAATAGAAGAGAACTGGAATCATAGACTACATTAAGGAAAATAGCTTAAAAGCTGTAAAAGGAGCAAGAATAAAGAGAAAAATGCTGCACACTTGTGTAGGGATATAAAGCTGTGATAGAAGCTGTCAATAACTTGAGTGAAACAGAAAAACCCCTTTATCACCAGTTCTTCAGCTATATCACATTTGCTCTGTCTTTGTGATGTGGGAAAGGAAAAAAGCCTGTCTATGAAAATCTTAGCAGATTTTTGTATCACTGAAAATATTTCATATTTTAAAAACACTTCCATCCAGATAGTTTCATCAACGACTAATGCATATTATTTATGCTTACTCCTTTATGACTGATTTCTTTTTGATTGCCAAATTTAAAAGTGATGCACAGTTTCTCATCCTACCATAAAATCCAGATGAAGGATATTTTCAATTCCATTAATTCTTGGAATTAATTCTAATTACTTGTAACTCACAACAATATATAATGAACATCCCCTTAGACATGCCCAGTACAAAGGGTACCAGGAAATACAGAGAACCTGCAATTGTTTGCTATTCTGGATGATATGATCATCAACATTGGTGATTGGAATTTTACTGGTACTTTGTCTCCTTTTTTCAAATTCTAGACAAAAAAATAGCTGACAAGCAGGAAAATGAATGCAAAAGAAACTGTACAAGGCAAATATATTTTATAAAATAAAAAGACTCAATCACAAAGCTTTATAATAAAGCCTAGGGTACTATTCAGCACTGAAATTTCTAAAATTATGATGAGATGGTTCATGAACATTCTCATTATGGTAATCCAGATTCCTTCAGGAATATCCAAGATAAAAGCTGAATCTGACAGAAACCATTTGTGGCTAAGCAACAGTTTCTGCACTCACATATCTGAAGTTTGTGTTAGTTCTACAAAAATGCTTTTGTTCCTAATCTTCTGAGCTGTTCTTCATTAGGCATGCAAAGCTCATTCTTGTGCAATTTGACTGAGTTAAAAAGGTAAAACAGAAAAAGTTTATATCCTGTATAACTGTAACAGGACTTATGTATCTGAAATTTCATTCAGATGATAAGCAAGTGGAGCCAATGTTGGGGTTTTTTGCAGAAATTCTGACAGTGTTTTAAATTAATTGTGGTTAGCACAGGTATTATTTCTTAAACAAAGTCAACACATATGTATTTTCTGATCCAAAGCAGAATGCTTTACTTCTGCAGGAATTTGAAGACGTTTCTTGTGATTTTCAAAGGGACAACACTGATACTTATTTAGTAACAATATATGTTTTACTAATTATTCAAATATTGAAGACTTTCAAGAATCATTCCAGCCTTAAAAAATCTCCCCTCTTACCAGAACCTTGTCTTCCTTAGTAATACAGAATTTGCAAAATTTAATTAAAGTTGGTATTAAAAATGCCTGTTGTAAGCTGAAAGCAATCTCTTTCTTTGTGCAGTTAGCTATACTTCAATTTGCATATGTGATATTTCTTAAAACTCTAGCTAGCTTTTCTCTCCCACCAGTAAACCCACCAAAAGATATGGACATCTCAGGGAACAACACATTTACATTTTTAATCTCCTGACTAGAAATACAGTATATTTGTGCTTAAGAAATACAAACACACTTTCAGGGAGGGAATAAAAGCCCAGAAAGAGTCCATAGGTAAATCTGAAAAATCAGAATCATTGGTATGTGAAAAACTTCCTGTCTTTACCTGTGCCTGGTGTACCTTATTCAAAACTACTGCACATAAGGGATGGGCCACAGCAACAACTGGAACCCTAAACTGTGAAATCCTCAGGAAGTTCTCTCAAGCCAGAGTTGCCTCATGACTTCTGGGAACTTATGCAGCTTAGAGCTCCCTGACTATCCAAATAGCACTAGAAGTGAAGTTTTTCTACCCACCATGATTAGCATTATTTGTCTTACTGTAAAGTTGAAGCACTTCAAGGGCACTTGTTACAAAGTCATGGGTTGTGTTGGACTTGAAACATTCTGTATCTGTGACTGCTCACTTTAGTGTGGGTCTGAAAGTAAGTGCTGCAGAAATTCCAGTGCAGAAATAATGCAGCAGGTAGCAGCTTATCTTTATGTCAACACCAGACATAAATAATGCCTCACTTGGTCATTTGTTGTGTTAGCTAGTGATTTAATCCTCATATCCTATCCTCCAAAACAGCCAGAAACTCACAAACACCATTTCAGAACCATTTGTTCTCATCAACAACTTCTCAGACACTTCCTATGCGGAGGAAAAAGAAAAAAAAAAAAGAGCAGCTAAGACTAACAGTTAATTTTGCAAGTTATTAGCAGTCACAAAGAATGGTGACTAAGGATTAAGAGTATCATTTTAGAATTCTGGTAGTATTCAGGTTCAGCGACACCCAGACCTGATCAGCTACAGAGAAAAGCTTTGCTGGAGAGGAAGACATGACATGTCTTATCCTTTTCCACAAAAGAACATTCCTGGATCACGGCAGACATAAATCTGTATTACTCATGCTAATCCTCACACTTTTTGATGAGCTACCGGCAAGGGATCTAAAACTTAAAAGAAGTTATTATGACACAAGGCACATGAACAGAGGCATCACTTTGCACTGAATAGCTCAACATTTTCAAATGTAAATAACTTTCTGTTTCTGGAATATATTTGAACCAATGAACTTTAAATTACATATCATAAATAATAAATACACATGAAATAAAGGGTGCGAATTGTTCTCCTTGGACCACTCTACCAGGTAGTTTTCTTTATCTCATGTTTTTCAGTGATCACACCCTTTGGTCAACTTCCATTTTGTGTAAGCCTATTCTTTTATCCAAAACAGTTTAATCAAAGCCAGTCAGTAAGTTCTTTATTATGTAGCTGCATGCTTTAAAAACAAGTCTTTGTTGTGGCATTAGCAATAGCCTGCAGCTATCAACAATTCACAGTTACAAGGAGTGACAGTGCTATTAATTGCAATACAACTTTTAGTGAAAAATTTCACTGGCCAATTTATAAGACCAAGTAATTGTTCTGAACAGGGAAAAAGCACATTTTGTTGTAAACATGATTTCCGATAATGAGATGCATGTGTCCAAATAAAGAATAGGTGAGTATATTTGAAACATGTAAAAAAATGCAAAAGTATGTCTGCAGCCCTTATGGTTATTTTTTAAACAAGTCTTAGAACAAAATTTACTATTAAATCTAGCCCTTAGCTCTTAAGCATATGGAAGATGAACATTGTGAGAGTAGCTATCAGTCCTTACTTTTAAATTACAATATATCATGACATCTTTAAGAAAGTATGGTCTTCACATCATCCCTCTTTTAATATGAGGATTTCAAAAGTGAGTATGGTGGGACAGCAAGCTAATATTAACAAAATTCTTAGTTGTGTGTTTTGTCTGAAGGCAAGTGACATTTCTGATTTGGTGAGCATAAATTGAACTGACCTTGGAAGAAACCTTAATGTCCTCATGTGCATAAAGCAGTAGGAGCTATCTATATGCATTTTCACACCTCATGAACTTTTACACATTATTCCTCTAAATCAGAGATCCAGACACAAAATCTGGCACTTGGGACTTGATGTGGATTTCTGATATTCCTTGGCAAAGGTGGAGTTCTGAAATAAAGGGTTATATTTAAATGATTTACAGATGTAGGGGCAGGATAGTGGGGACAGGGCTCTTGGCATTATTTTATTCCAGATGCACACCCAAAGTGTAGACAATCTTGTTCTGCCTATGTGGTGTGTCAAAGTACCACACTGGAGAGAGCACTTTGGAGACTGATTACGCAGAACATCCGTGGAGACTGCAGAATTTCCTGGCATCTGGCACACCCATTTAGATGAAGAGCTTGTCAAATGCTGGCTTTTCAGCTGTGGCACGTCACCTCCAGCCTGCAGGGCTCGGCGTGGGTGAAATGACACAGCTGATGTGCCAGGATGTGACACACCTTTAATTTCACGTGCCAAGCATGGCTGCATCCCCCACGCCGCAATGGTGCAGGGGCACATTTTTCATGTGATGTTACATGGCTTTACAGGACTCCTTACTCTGGTTTGAAGTCCAATTAGCATTTGGGATGAGGGAAATGTTAGCAGAGCTGTTTGAATGGGACACTTTCACTGAAGACTGTTTTTAATCCTCTCATAATGCTAAGCATCATTGCTACCATCATTTATTTTATGTCCAGCAGGTAAAGGTTTTTTCTGAATTGGACTCTCAAATAAGATGCATGGTAAATACATGAGAGAAACCTCGACATAATGATTTCTGGCAGAAGTCAAAACCAGAACAAAATGGCAAAATATACTATGTGTAAAATAAACTATATGGTTTAACATACATACATATATATATAACTAAACATATCATCAAAACTTCCAGAAATATGTTAGGTTTTCCTACAGAAATGACAAAATGTGCAGAACAAGACTGCTTAAGAAACCTACAACAATGGCAGACATACCAAAGGGATACAGTGCCATCACTGCAATCACAGAAATTATCTTTCATGTTGGGACACTCCTCAAATTTTAAAATTTCAAAATACAGTCACAAACATATAGTTGAAACACAGAGTTCTGAAACAAAGTTTTTGATAGGACACTTCTTAAAAAGACAAAAAAAATCTATGTCACTTGGCTTTGAAACTTTACATACCACTG
The DNA here is from genome assembly GCA_013400495.1 of Nicator chloris. NCBI lineage: Eukaryota > Metazoa > Chordata > Aves > Passeriformes > Pycnonotidae > Nicator > Nicator chloris. The sequence continues at coordinate 5,710 of WAAE01015030.1, forward strand.
TATGTAAATCATACAGGGTATTCTCAACCCCCTCTTCATGAATTTGTTTCTTTAAATATCACCTGCTCTCCATATCTGCCTTTGCATCTCTTGCAGGCATGATATTTCACATCTTTTCTCAAGCAGGAATGAAAAATACTATTTGATGATTAGCAAATATTCCAGCAAGGTTAAGCCCTTATTTTTCGTTAATATATAATATCTAACATTTTTCTTTTTCTCAGTAATAAATAAGCTTTTAAAAAATACAAACACAGACACTAAAAAATCTGAAGTTACGTTTGAGAGGCTTTAACCCTGAGTGGCCAATAAAGCTCAGTCACTGTCTGGAGGCACCTAACCCAAGGTAACTCTGTCTCTGAGCCTACTGAATTCCTTACTCTTTCTGCTAAAATCAACATGTTGTTTGCCTGTTCCAAAGAAGACTTGGTAATCCAAAGGATTTGCTCTTCTTGCCACAGCATGGGTCAACACCACCAATTCAGTTATTGCTTGACACTTCAGTGAGCCAGGGCCCAACTCAGGCCAAAGTAAAAGCAGTTCAAAGAGTGGCATCCTGGATACCCTGTGGCCATCCCAAAAATTCCATTGTTGCTATTTTCACTCAGTAGTGGGGAAGATAACAATTCCTTGAGTCTTGATTCTTCATCTATTCAAATTCTAAGACACGTAAAGGATGAACATAGCCTTTTACACATGTAATAGCCCCATTATTTTTGCACATTTCTATTATTAAAAGTCACAAAGGCATTCTTAACTATAGTTCCCTTATGGTAATGAATATTATTAAAAGTTTAGTGGGGGAATTGTTGCCAGGATTTGAATATTTTAAAAAAAGGGCAAAAGAAAGAAAGAAAGAAAAAGGCATGAAAAAAAATCATTACTACCTAGAGAGAGAAGGACAATTGGTATTGAATCATCAATAAATGACAGTGTGAACAGTCGGCCAAATTTACACCCAGAACTATCAGAGAAAATAATTTTGAAATATAAAAAGAGCTCTGAAAACTCGATACAAGAATGTAAACAAGAGCTATTCTTTTTATTCTGAATTACCCACCTGACTCAGTGCCATAATTTTCTAGGTAGGAGGATGAGAAAGAAAAGAGAAAAGCTTAAATATCATTTCCCTTTACTCTCTAAGTGAAGAGATGGCTGAAGAAAACATAAAAACCTGAAAGGGTACATTTTCTCTTGTGATTGCAAAAGTTGTGATGTGTGGTAAAGCCTGGGGCCTTTTAGCTGTGCTCAATTTTGTGATGTTATTTTTAAAAAGGAATAATTGGTGAAAAATTATAAGATTAAAATGCTTCCCACAACTCCCCTAACAATTTCATGCAAATATCTTAACTGCACATCCCTTGTTCCTCATCTCCTGTTAACCCTTTCCGTGGAACAAGGAGCTCTTTACACTGGGTTGTATATGAGCCTATGCATAAAGTTAAATCCAGACTGGCACATTTCTATCACAATGATAATTATACTGCAAAAAAAACCCAGAAGTACATGGATTAAATTATTTGTCCTAGAGTTTTAACTGAAACTGTCACATCTTTAACACAGCATAGAGTGGGAATACACTAAAACTGCAAGCCAGTCTGTGAACACACGAGTTCACTGTGAGCATTCTCCCCACACCCTGGCTGGCAAGTGGACTGGCTGCACATTTATTGGTGTAGTCTTTTCACATAAATCATAGCTGTCCAAAGTCTAATCGGATTTTCTCTGGCTGCCAACATTCCCAAAGGCTTCTGCACCATCAGCTTGGCAGCTCCCTGAGCGTGGCCCAACCACGCACAGCAGAGCCTCCAGGGAGGCTCCTTCTGTTGTGATATCCCTCCACGGCCAATTAAAGTGGCTCCAGAGTCACCTTGTGCTCTGGATGGTGCAAAGAGCCTGCAGTGCAGTCAGGACTAGGGCCAAGGTGTTGTCACACCAGATCCTAAGGTTGGGGAACACTCTCAAAGAGAAATTTCAGAGTTACTTTCACAGCTCGTTGCTGAAGCACCACACAAATAAACCTTCTTACGAAATAAAACCCTTCCCCATGATAAAAACTGGAAATGAAAGCATTCTCATCTCAACCACAGCAGCTTCATACCCAGCAAAGCAGAACTGCAAAACACTGTTATGGTTGTTGACCACAGAAATTTCTAAAAGAAGCCTCAGAAAATACAATGCATCATATTTTCTAGGTATAACAAATTAAAAGATATTAAGAAAGATCCTTATTTTAGGAATCATTTTAGGGTTTATGTTGCTTGCAAAACCCGTAAGTTTATTAAATATATGGCATTATTCAGTACAGCATTTTTACTGTTGTACTATACAATGACAATCACCTATAAAATGCTGACTAACCAGCAGCAGCTGTTGAACAACTTGCTGGAGTTGCAAACCAAACTTTCTCAGAAGTTTGAGCTACAAGCTGAAAAAGCTGAAATATTAAGGAAAGAATAAATTGAAGTAATTAATAAAAACTGGCAGCTGACTGCAGAGTGCTTTCAGAAACTGAAGATTCAAGATCTAACATGACAGTTACCTGTAACCTCAAAAACTTTATAAGCACATCATAAAAATGTGGAGGTACACTAAAAAGACTTGAGGAAGCAGCTGTTTAAAGACTAACACAAGCATTTCACATTAATTAATGGTGAAATACAAACAAGAACTATTTAAGGAAGAATACTTTTTTATTAATATATACATATAGCCATGTGTGTATGCAAATATATATATATATATATTTATACACATATATTTGTACACTAAACCTTTTTGGTAAGGTCCCTTTTTTAACTGAAGCAAAGCTATTTGCACCAGAGTATAGATGGTTGTATTCCATATTTCCTATGTTTGTGCACATATATGCCACAGCTGGCTTTGACTTTAGTAAGAATGTTCTCAGTGTTGATTAATCAGTTATAACCAGGAAGCTGCATTAATGTCTATTACAAATATAATTAAATGAAATTACAGTAATTCTCTTTAAAGTATATTTTTAACACTTGTTGCACAGCAAAGTTTCATGCTGTGGTACACATCTTAACACCAACACATTCCTGTGGACCACTGTTTCTTGGAAATTTTAGAACTGGTCTTTACTCATTAATGTTAATTTCACAACTGAAGGATTTTTCTTTGCCTCTTATTTTATACTTTTTTGCATTGAATCACTGCCTGGATTATATTAAAAATTATTTGGTGTATTTATTGACACTAAAATTAATTTCTTTAACACACTACATATTGGTACCTTTTTTTGATGGCACATTCATTTTTTGGCATGTACTTATTGAGGTAAATTCATATGCAGAGAATATCAAAAGTGGACTTACTCTAGAAGCTTAATAGCATCAGGATGTGGAATTCAAACCCAGATCATCTATTTGCCTGGAGAAGAAAGCAACCACCAAAAAGAAGACAAGTCTTCCTGTGTCCATGTTTAGTCTCAGTGGTGTCCTTTCTTGGATGGAAATGGACAGTATTTCTTTGTAAAAGTGGACTCCTAGGGATCAATATCTCAAATCTAAATATTCCAGGCAAGGGACCTATGGACAAGAGGATTTATGATTGCCATGGTGCTGTGACATAAATAAATGCTAATGGTCCAAGATGTCTTGTAAAGCAGTGTGGGTTCCTTTAAAAACATTGTGCTTCAATTGCAGATTGCAGCTCCCAAGGGGCTGCCTTCCAACACAAGCACCATGGATTCCTTCAGCACACTCATTTCATTCTTTTGAACATTGCCCAAAATACACCACTTACACACAGACACACTAAAATAGAATTTTTCACCTTTTCTAGTATTCTAAATAGTATTCAGAATAAAGTAATGGGGATATTAAAAAAAAAGAGAGACATAAAAAAGAGCATTTTTTGTCTAAATCCAGGAATTGTTTAAGGTAGCTGAATTATTTTGGTTGTTGCAGTTTCATTTGCTGAGTCCCAGGAATATACATTCCATGTAATTAGAAAATAAACTTGTATTTACTATGTAATAATACTTGGGAAACACAAGAGAAAGACTCGTAGTCTTATGATGAACCACCATCTAATCAAAAATCTTATTCACGGTGTCTCTCTCCTCTGTGCTCTAAGATGCTCAGCAGAGGGAAGGGGAATTTGAGATTTTGCATGATGTCAAGATCAAAATTAGCCCTGAGTAGAAATAATATACTTGTAACTTCATGGAACAACAACAACAAAAAAATTCATTCCAAACTAAACAAGGAAAGAACTCAGTTGTTGTGGATTCAGTAATTTACAATCATTTGTATTTAGCACAGGGCCCTCTATTAGGAGAAATATTTTCTATTTAAAGTAACAAAATAAAACCCTGATTCCCATATATTTCAAATAGGACACGATATGGACCAGTAATGAATTAAAAGTAGGATTCTAAGGACCCAGGTCCTTTCTAGCTTAACAGCAGCCTTTTTGTGGATGCTGAGTGAATCCTTCTGGTTTTACACTTCAGCTTTCCTATCCAATAAAGGGGAATTAAAAAATTATTCTTCAGATGTATTTCCACATTTTTAGAAAATATCAGGCATGTAAAATGTCATAACATGTTCTTGATGAGATAACAAAATGATACAGTAATAAACAAAGCCCTATTGACACTCTTAAGTACAACTGAAATAAGTTTTTGCATTTAAGATGTCTTGTGGGACTCCAAACAGAATATGGGCAGAAAAGTATCTAAAAAAAAAAAAGCTTCAAATAATTCCACCAACGCCAAATAAGAGAGTCAGAAACTATAAGTAAATGATGGGACTAATGGTCAGATTTTTTCCTTTTTGATTCATTCAGAGAGCAGGAATGACAGCATCAATCTTCTGTAAAAATAAAGCTGGGCACATGCAGCTGCAGAGCTGTGCAGAAGCAGGGATGGTGTGCCCAGTAAGGGCTGTGCCCTGTAGACCACAACTCACTATAAATCCATCTGTCCCACAATTACACACTGCAGCCTGAACCCTCTGCTCAAAAGGGCACTGGTACACATTGCACTGAAACCAATAACTATTCTCACCCCCACCAACGCGCAGCACAGAGAGGAAAGAAGGTCTCAGGAACCAATCATTAAGGGCTTCCCAATGGTACTCAATATTACCAGTTGCATATCTCTCCAAATATTCCTAATAAATGTATTCCAAGCTTTCATGACAAAAACAAATAATCATGCTTAGATGAAAATTGCTTTTTTCTTACAGGAATATTCATGAAAAACAAGAGTAATTGTTTTGGCATGAACATTGCTGAAATGCATGGAAGGTTTTTTGATATGAACAAGCATATTTTCTTCCATGTTCTCTATCTCTCATTGATTAAGTTCACCAAAGGAAACAAAACTGCTTGCTGGCCTGCATGGCAAAGCAGCAAGAGGGTAACCAAATCAATAAGGAAGTAATTTTGTGCTGAGCAAGTAATTTTTAAGCTGTATTTTACCATCCTTGCAAAAACATGTAATGAAAAACACATGATGTACACTTGTAAGAGAGAGGATTGAACATTTCTTAGCACCAACTCTGTTGCAACTTCCATTGGGCTGCAGGAACACCTCTGCACATTAGATTTGTACCTGCATTAGGGAGGGAAAAAGATGGCAGACCCTGAAGGGAAGTTAATACATAGCACTTTGTCTTTCTATTAGAGAAAAGACTGATGAAAACTGGCCAACAAGGCACAAGGAAAACACCTACATCAGAAATCTTGTGTTCTTCTTATGGGGATTAATGTTAGAATTTAAAGATAATCTTCTTCTTCTAGTAGATTTTTTAAAAGATGAAATTTCATGCAAAAACTATGAATTAAGTCCTGCAGAACTGAAGGATTCCTTTGCTCAGTATTAGAAGTTCAGATGTTCTATAGCCACTCAAGAGTTTACTGCTTTGCCAGCTCTAAGACAGACTTTCCTCAAAAGCAAAACCAAAAGTGCTGCCCAGCCGTGTCCCTACGTCTGTGAGCTGCTTGGCAGGTAGGTAAATGTATAAAACAAAATTGAAATAACTACAAAGGCAGTTCAAAAACCTTTCAACTTAAGAAAAAAAAATAGTTTTAATACTTTTTAAAATCTCAATAATTAAATGAGTTGTGGTTTTCTTTGCACTGCTCTTACCTGTTTGACCTGTCAGGATGTACAGTATCACTGTTACAGCACTTTAACTTTACTACGAGGCAATAAGATTATGAAACAGCAGATCCCATTCTCCACTCTCACCTACGACCCACTTTGGCACACTCATTTCATTGCAGGAACAGCCTGGGAAACACTTTGAATTTTTTAACACTTAGATTTTTCCATTGTATATTTATAGCAGGTGGGAGTGAAAGCACAGAAACTGTCGAGTCTGTGTTGTCAAGAACTGAATATAGACTCTTAGACTACCACACTCATGGTCTATAACTGTATCATAGCCCATAGGTTTTGATCCACTTAGCTCTTTAACAAGCTCTAATTATAGCTTAAAAAAATTAAAACATTTTTTAAAAGCATCCAGTATTCACATTAATACGTTGAGACATGGACAGATTTACTTTCCTCAGAGGTGTTTGTCATGAGCTTCTTATCCACACTGGTGTTTTGAGTGGGCTCTTTTGCCCAGAAAGGTCCTCAAGGTGCACTGGGGCTTCAGGCTGCCTTAAGAGGCCTTCCAGGACACAGCTCCCCCTTTCATCACAGGGCTGCAGGGACCCCCAGGAGCAAAGTGTTTCCCTGCCTCTGAAATGCTTTATATCAACAGCAACCCAGCCAATGCCAGGGTCAAACCCACCTGCAAGGTCTGTAAGAATTCCTCTGTGTTTGGCAACTATGATGAAATGATACCTCTTCTAATGGTCAGAATTATTGATTACCCCAAAGAGAAACTGGATTACAACAGCATCCTGTTTATCACACTCATGCACTTTGGTTTCACCACATCCTGAAGTGGCAATGCCAACTTTTTGTGATCCCAAGCAAAGAACAGAAGTGGATGAATAACCTGGTAGGTGCTTTTGCACCTCCCTGTAGTATAAGGATGCTGTGAGTCCTGATGGTGCTGATGCCAAGAGAAAAAAATCAGCAGTCTCTCTGCCATGGGTCTCTAGAGAACATTAAAGAGCAGTGCTTGGTATGGGCATGAGGACTGCAATTAAATGTGGTCAGCACCCACACCTGGGAGGAGAAACGGGTTCCAGGTGGTTACTTCATTTCAAAGCTATCGGTCATTGTCATTGCACCGTGAAGTGGGAATGACTGCCCGTAGCCAAGGGAGAAACAAGTTCAGAAAGCACAAGTAAATTCAAAGGAAGGGTCTGGACCAGAATTCTGCAACTAATGTACTGAGGGTAAAAATAAAATAAAATAAAGTGAAGTGAAGTAAAGTAAAAATTAAAAAAAAAAAAATTTAAAGTGGGGGGAAGGGCACAGAGAGAGAGCGGGATTTGGGAATTTCTCTTTCCACCACCCCTATCAACTTTGATATTCGAATTGGACAGCAATTCCCCAGTGCAGAATAATTATCACCACGCATTTCTACTCTCTCGGGTGAGCAGCAGAAAGTTCAGCTGCCACTCAGAGCAGCTCTAGAAGGGAGGGTGGCTTTAGAGACGACTCGTTCCATGATTTGCCTTAGAAGCGCATTCCCGAGCCGCTCTATTCCCGCATTCCCGAGCCGCTCTCGGCATTCCCACATTCCCGAGCCGCCCTCGGGCAGTCCCGCATTCCCGACCCGCTCTATTCCCACATTCCCGACCCGCTCTATTCCCACATTCCCGACCCGCTCTATTCCCGCATTCCCGAGCCGCTCTCGGCCAGTCCCGCATTCCCGAGCCGCCCTCGGGCAGTCCCGCATTCCCGGCGCTTCCCGCGGGCTGCGGCGCCCCCCGGTGGCGCGCAGGGCGCAGCGCAGGCGGGAGCTCCGGGCTCCAACCGCAGCCTTCCCTCCTGACCGAAAAACGCATCTTTTCACGCAAAACCCGCCATAAACGACCCATTTCGATTTTGCCCTTGGAGATTTCTCTTTTGCTGTGATTTGGAAGGAATGGGAGATGGTATCAAACTACGGAAGGGTTAAAACCCATAATTTTCTTTTTGGCAATCATTAAAAAATCTCCACAACATGTTTTGGTTTTATACGTTGAATAAATACTTCATTCTGCATTCCATTTCTTGGTACGAATTTATCTTCCTTTCCTTAAAATGTACTGTAAGTGTAGATAGAGGGGAAGCAGTCCAACAGAAAACATATGCATGCTACTTACTTGGGTGACCCTGCTAGAAGGGCATCTTACTGTCTGCTGCTTGTATAAATCCAAAACAATAAATTTCCTTTTTAAAAGAAACATTTTTCTTAGAGTGAGTACTCCTTTATTGTACTTCTTGTGACTAATGAGATCCTCACAAATCTTTGTCAGTGTAGCAGGGAAAATAAAGGACTTTGTTTCACATCATTCTAATACTTCTTGGAATTATTTTTAAGAGGATAACCATTACTCAAAAAAAAAAAAAAAAAAAAAAAAAAAAAAAGAGTAGAGTCCAAATTCTTCTTTCATTATGCTATCTCCTGAATTTTTTCATCTGAACAGTGCAGCAGATGAAAAACAAGGAAATAATTACAGCTCCTCAATTCTGTGGGCAAGCTAACAGCAACCTAATGTCCCAGAAACACATTTTTTTCATAAAACATTACATATCAGATGGATTAATGGATCAAAATGTTGTCCCTCTTCTGGTGTCAGAGAGGCAGAAGTGTTTGGTGCAGAAGCCAGCTCTGTGTGCTTTATTCCAGCTGAGAGCTCTCCATCAACAGAACAATTCTCTACTGATTAATTACAGCCAGCATCTGGCTCCTTTATATCACCTGGACAGCAAAGAATGTCAGATCAGTATGGAGATATCTGTCCTTTCATGCAGCATTTAGTGAAACCCATACTACAGCATGTAGAAGTTAATTATTACACATTATCTATGTAATTCTTAGAATAAATTAATGGTATGAATCACAGCATTAAGTGCCACTACAAATGATTGATGGAAAGGGATAGCATATTGCTATAGAATACAACAAACAGAAAGGGACAACAGTGCTTCTCCTTATATCCAGTATTTTCCATTAATTTTGGAAATTTAAGGATCTTAATTTCATCTGACTGATCTACTTTAAAGGAACAAGGTGGACAGGAGAACACTTTTAATAAAGATTTTTTTTTTCAAAATGTATTTGCCAAAAAAGCACAGAATTTTTATCAAAATGAGCATTTTCTACAGCCACTTGGAATGATCTGGTGCAAACCTTCAGCTAACATTCTTAAAGAACCATCAAGAATATCTCTGAGATATTTTCCTCTGAATAACAATAGCCAATTTAGAGATCACTGTAGAATTATACTAGGACTTCCCCTGCTTACTACCTGGCATTTTTTTAAAAAATTATCATATCATTGCATCATACAATTCTAAAAGACCCCTCTCAAACTCTCTGCAGTCCAATTAAGTTTTCACTCTTCCAGATCATTGAGGAAACAAAATTTGTTGTTGATAGTACTGTTTACCTTTTTTATTAATAATTTAGGCATATATAGAATGTATAAACCAGCACAAGTACACAAACAGTTCCTTGAGGACCTCAAGAGTAACTTCATCATGAACATGCATAATTTATTTCTCATTTCTCTTTTAAAAATAGTATTTCAAGTACTCCTCTAACCATTTCAGAACTGCAGCAATGATCCTTTTTCAATGATCTTTAAATGCATTTACTTTTGGATAAGCAAACATAAAGCACATGCTTTTCTTTTGACACATTGATAGGGGAAGACATGAAAGTAACGGGAGAATTTCCTACACTTCCTTTAAATACAGGTCTTGTCTCTTTCAATAAGTGCAGGTAATCATATATTCAGTAAATGTTTAAAATAGCCATTCACTATAAAATCATTTTAGGAGAGATATGCAAAATCTTACTCCATATGACTAAAATTGAACAGATTGCACTACACTGCAGCTTTACAGCTGGATCTCTAGACACCCATTACATTTTGTGAGCTGTTTGTACTGTAGCTTTTGATATTCTTAAAGGATTGACGGCATCCATTTCCTTTCAAATAGGGTCGTTTTCAATTTACCAGCATTCAGCAACCTGCAAATCTGAGTCTGCAAGGCGCTCTCTAGAATATCACTTTCAGACGATGGATGTTTTCCAGGTGGTTTTGCACAGAACCATGAAATGCAGCTGCTACAAAACCTTTGATGAGACATAAGTAGAACAACATCAAAAGTGTGCTTCTTTTTGAGCAAATACATGAAAGCACAAAACTAGCTGACAGTATCACATCATGGAATTCATTTGAACTTGCAGACAGAAACCAAGAGGAAAGACAATTTCTGTGGCCATTGCTTGGAGCATGGCCTATACTGGATGCAAACACAGAAATGGATTTTGAACTCCATCATTACAGAATCAGACACAAAGCCAGAATTAAGTCTTGTGAACAGAAGCAGACACACACACATCGGCACACACATATCTATTTCACTTGTTTTACTGCTGCAGCAGGTTGTGTGAGCCGAATTCACAGCCTCACTCAACCTCTTAGAAGGTGCAGCAGCTGGTAAGGACAGCGAGCCCACGGCGAGCACAGCACACTTAACCCCCACTTATCTCCTTTGTTAACAACAAGCCCAATCTAAAGCTTTCATCAAATATTTATAAAACAGAACGCTGGCTGCTGTAGAAAAGGTCACTTCTCTAGGCAGAAATCATTGATTCTGATGTTAGTATATGCTTAAGTTCCTTGTGCTTAAGGCATATATTTCTTTCTATCGTTTATGATTTTGTGCAGAAGAGGAAAATTTCAGATGACAAAGCCATCTTTCTGATTTTCCTATGCCTTAGGAAGGGGACTAACACTCCTTATCTACAGAGATTTTTCATTTGCTCGTTGTCCTGAAACAAACCCGATTCTGTAGCACAGAATAAAGATATCAAGTTGTTAACATAAATTATGATCAGGAAAAATACTTTTTAATATTTAAATTGTGATTTAACTGTATATTAATTAAAAATTTTAGTAGCTGGTTATTATGTTTATTTTCACTTTAATACATCTTTATTTGTATTTGCTCCTTGCTATCACCACAGCTAAAAGTACTGTTTGTATTTCAGTTCCCTAAAGTCCCTCCATACTTTGCAGTGCAAAAAAATTTCCCAGCAACTTTATTGGAGTCAGAAAACAAAAGAAAACAAAAGTTTAATTTCAGTGTCATTTACAGCCAGAATGACTGGTAAATATTGTTAAGCATAAGGAAATTTCAGGTCAGTTAACTTGCAAGGATGTCTTCCAATAAAAACAGAAACTGAACAGTTCATGGAGTCACAGTCTTGGCAGAGTTTTGGTGGCTCTTTCCCTTTTATTGCCACTTTCCTTAGGTGCTGTTAGATTTCCTGGGAACACCCTGGCCAACAGCTGTGGTCTCACAGCCATTTGCATCTTTCTGGTCAAAATTATTAATTTCAGATTTTCCTCTCATGGTTCTTAGAGAGCAGCCACAAGAGCAAGAGGGTCCCAGGCTTGGCATGAACTCCACTCTCATCTAGGCAGACTGGTTTCACCCCAAGTTATCCTCCTGTCTGGAATTTCTCAACTGTTTGCAGAGTTCGGGCTTTGTTTTATAATTTTGTCTCCATTTTTAAGAACCTCCATCATAGTGATACTTCAATGCACAAGACATGTAACTAGTTATTTATGTGGTTTAAAGAGTCTTGCATCTGTGGCAAATTTTCCCCCTGAATAACTCTCCCAAGCAGGTCCTACTCACACACGTATATACAAGGAAATTCGGTTGACATGCTTGCCTGTCTGCTATTGTAAATGGCATTTTACAAGGCACTCGTGAATTTTTGTGCATTTCACACAAACTTTTTTGCAAGGTGAAAAATAAGTGTTCCGTTTACAACGCTAAGAAATGACGAAAGGAAGAGCCTTGACCTTTACACAAAAGCTGGAAAGTAGCATGGGAGCACAGCTGTGTGTCCCAGAATGCTATCCTGAAGGATGACTTTAGTATTGTTCTGTATCTGTGTATCCTCAGCATCATAAATGTTCACCCTGGCTCCAGAAAACCATACACAAAGCACTTCCTGATGAGTACAGAAGGATTTTTTCCTTCTTGCTATAGGATATTTACACTTTCAGGAATGCCTCAATTGGGAGCAGCCCTTAAAATATATCAGCAATATTTCTTTGACATCCGTCACACACATTTCAGCACAGCCCTTTCCAACAACGTATTCTCATGAATCATCCATTTTAAATCTACCTCATGTGCCAAAGACATGGTGATAATGGAAACCTGACAGATTTTTGGATTTGTTACTCTGATGAAACCAGGCAATATGCTGAGACAAGTCCAAGCACCTATAGGGAAGGAGATGGAATGATACAGTTGAATTCCATCTGTGTTACAATTATGTGTTTTTTTCTACATAATACAGTGAATGACTCACATTACTTCCACACCAGGGTAGTAACTCAGCCACCACTGATCACCTTAAAAACAGGGGAACATCAATTGTAATCAGGTAGCCTAAGCTTGCTGCTAGAACCCTAGAAGGCACAGCCATCAGGGAGACAGCAACAAAGAGATTTAGGTTCAAGAAGATACAAACATATTTAACCTCAGTTTGGAGGCTATCACCAACTCTCCCCTATCTCCCCTATTTTTTCACTTTTGAAAAAGACTTTGTTAAAAGTCTTCGTTGCAAATAATTTTTTCAAGTGAAAAAATCCTTAAAGATTTTAAGAACTTAAAAGTATCTGTGCATTAAGCCAGTCAGCCAACTCAGTGGTCCAGGTCCAACAGATACCAGGAGCGAATGTAAAGGAAATAAAAGAAAAATAACTTGGAATGATAACACTAAAGTATATTCCCACAACTTCCACCAGCATGCATCTTAGACATCCTGACCCAGAGTTGATATATTTATATTTCCCCATCCTTCAAGAATTTTACTTTCATAAATTTGCATAGCCACTTTTTGAATTTGCATAGAATGTACAACACGGTAGAAGGGTTCCACAGCCTAATTCCATGGTGAGAACCACATACAGCTTTGCACCTCTTCTGTGCCAAAAACCTGAAACTGATTGGAGTACCTTCTGCAGTAGATGTTATAATGGAACTATTACAGCATGTGCCATACACAAATTTTCGATCAGTAATTTGGAGATGATCTCTGCAATGAAAACCTGTGGTACAGAATCTGCCAGGACTCAGTTGGGTAAGTGATGCCACAGCCGACCTGCACATTTAGCTCATAACAGCATCACTGTCCTTGAGATCAGGAACTGCACCTGCCAAAGCAGGGAATACATATTAACCACAGTCTGAAATACAGAGACGTGCGAGCTGCAAATCCTTTCAGCAAAAAGACTGATGAGAGTAGGACAGCGTGAAAGGTCATTTCAGAGTAGATAAGAAAGTGGATATTCATGTTTGTAATGTATATCCAACATTCACAAGTGGCTCACATTACATCTAAATTCTCCCATGAAAGAGCATCATTACAACAGGTCTGTTCAAATAACACCAAGGGCTGACAATTTTGCCTTACTGACCATTCTGCAATTTTTCTGTAACTGTTATTCTGCACAACAGCCCACAAGCAGCACGGTCTTTTGCAGATGTAATCCTGAAGTTCAGTATCACTTACACAAACACATACTTTGTCTTTTAACACTTGTGGGTTTTGTTTGCTTGGGTCTTTTGACAGTTTTGATACTGCTTCTATCATGGACTTTTCAAGGATGCACTGAGAACATGGCAATCAAATTTGGAGCTCTGCAAAATTCTGGCATCCCAAGGAGGGACAAACCAAAGTCCATTTTCTGTAATGATGCCCTCTGGAAACACATGCTAGACAAGTCATGCTATGGAAGAATTTTCCACTACTGCATGAAAAAATATGTTTGTTCCTTGGAAAAGCAACAAACTATCACAAGGTGTACTCGATTTGTTTCATACCACCCCACTCTTGCTACTTTGCTGGAAATCTATTGTAGATTCTGCACTGGCTTTACTGTGTTTTATGCCTAAAACTATCTGATCAATAATGAATTTGCTTTGCAAAGGAGATTAACTTGCTGGAAAATGTCAAAGATGGATAGTCCATGAGGGCTTGAAAAATCTCCATTTTTCAGAATTCTTTTTCTCATGATTTTTACAGAAAGGAACAGGACACAAAAAAGTGACCTGGAAAAGAACTTGTGGTTTTGAAATGAGAATATGTACTAGGTATTAAAAAAGAGAGGCAGAAAGGTAGTTATTTTCTGTTCTTGTAATCACCATAATTTTGTATTCATGATGACAGCTTACTGATAATTATGTGTTAGCTATCTATACATACACACTGATATTTATACTGTCCTTGCATGCCATTTACTGAATGTAGGTTTTACATGACATGGTCACTAAGCTCCAAATAGTCCAATATATTTTGTACCAAAGTCAAATCACAGTTCAAAGTGCTAGCAATTGCTGTGAACTAAGCAAATCCCCTAAGGAGAAATGATCTTCCCAATGAAGGGCCAATGTACATAATTTAGACTTTATATCTCTTTCATCCCCTTTTATGGCAGATATTTTATTTCACTTGTTGTTAATATGAAACACTAAGCATTTTATTCTGCTTATAAACTACTCCACCTTAATTTGAATACAGGCATCAGGCAGAATTCCTTAGATTCTATATTACAAATACTGAATGCAACACTAGTAAGAATAATAGCTTAAAAGCCTTCATCTAGCAGGCATAATTTATCAATATTTTTATATACTCATCTCATTGCAATAATCTTTTAACCTTGAAATGCACTTTTTGTTTTTAATTTTGTATGATTTTCATCTGAAATGGTTAAAAAATTCATCCTGGGAATTATTTTACACTACTCTGGGACCTAACATTTCTTATCCTCAGATAGCCCTGTGTTCTCTGAGGAACTAATGAGCTCATCATATATGGAAAAAATACATACACAAAGCTTGGAAATTTTTACATGAGCTTACATGAAATAACACCTAAGACTCTTGGGTTCTCTGTTACTTCCCTGAATTGATTTAATGTGCCACAAGTCCTTTGGAATGCATTCAAAACAGGCTGCTACCACTTTATCTTGGAGGGATACATTATGAAACAATTCCTCTCTGTTCATCCGTAAACAAATCCCATGCTACCTTCACACAAATCTGTCTTTGTTTTGTCTCAGGTGAGGATTTCACAGGGTCCCTTATTTAGAGAAGTATCTTCTCACCTCCCACCTGCTCCCTAAGTTACTCCTGACAGGCACACACCGTAATAAGAGTGTGAGGTTGAGTTAGCACATCCTCTGGGGAACTGGGCAGGAGCAATACACACATAAAATGTCTGATAAACAGGCACGTATCTTCCCAAGTACCTGGAAAAGGAAATGTCCAAAGAACATTCACTGGGTTTTATCATTTTAAAAACAGAAAAAATAATCAGTATTTAAGGAAGATGCAAAGGATGGAAGTGCAGATATACCTACTCTGCCCAAAAATATATTTTGTGTAGGATTCTGCACAGTGGAGGTGCAATTTTCTCACAAGGGAGTGGAGTAGGTCATTAAAAGGAAATGTTCTTAAGCATTATACATTCTCAATCCCAATTTTGTAAATAACTTTGAAATGTCCAGGAAGCCAGAAGTTGTCCTCCCAACCACCCTTCCTCTAAAAACGTAAAACACTAAGAAACTCTATTGGGAAGCAATTTCTAGAAGCACATGACTACTGAATTAAAAAAAAAAATCCACAGGTAGTGGATTATACACTTTAAAATCATTAACTAATGAAGTGAAGGTCATCACAAATTAAACAATGAAGCTCAAATGTACATTAGAAACTAACTATTGGCAAGATTATGGAGCAGACTGTGCAGTATGGAATCTGTGGGATCCATCTGGATAGTGCACAAGCAAAACTCCAACTTCCTCAGTACTTATCAAGTCAGATGATTCTACAGTAGTGTGAAAGTTCCTTCAGTTTATTTCAAGATACAAAGTGCTGCAGACATATGCTTCCAAAGGCTGCCAAGACAAAAAATTAACAATTTTGGAACAGAAGGGCTATTAGAGGTAATTCAGTTTATGGTATGTACCAGGGCTGAATGTGAAGAAGTTAACTTCTATCCAGAGCCACAACCAGTTCTCCAAATTTTTTTTTAGGAAATGATGCAGCTATGAAAAGAGTTAACACAACACGAGGAAGATGGAATTCACTATGTTCTTCACCAGCTCTATAGGAGCAGGTTTCTATACATTTAATTCTGACCTTTCAGGACAAACTGCAAAACATAGAGTTGTTTTGAAAACTACAAGAACTCAGAAGAAAAAAAATAATCAAGGAAGATGTTAAAAGCAAGCATAATTATGGACATATAGTTGTTCATATAGATTGGTTCATAAAAATACAGCATTGCCTGTTCCAGAAAGAGATCTCTGAGAGCTTTATGTACTTCAGAGAAGGTTACACATCTTTAAAAAGTAGTCACAAAAGTAAAAATAAATGTTTTCACATTTACACTTTGATGAGAACCCCACTTGTATTTAATGTGGTACAAATCTCACGGAGGTCTTTACTGAATAAAGTTACCTTAATTCAGTGATTGTTCCTAGGTATGCAAGCACTTGGACAACTACATGCTTTTCTGCACATGGAACTGTGCACCCTAAGTTGTGAATGTATTCTAATCTTACTGGACCTGAGTTCACAGATCAAATTTCCACCCTAGCTCCCAACAGACCTTCACATATCACTTTCACATGTTGGTGAACACAATATGTTTGCAATTTAATATCTGACTACTTTTAAAAGTAAAGTAACATGAACATTTGAAGAGCATGTCTGAAAATCACTAGCAGATACAATGCTTATTCAGTGCTTCTCTAGGAATTTTTTATAGATCCACGAGTGCATTTCCTCTTCACTTTAAGCTCAAGGCCAAAGACTCATTCTCCTAAAGTCAAATACATGCAAATTATATAATAAGAATTTATTTAGACATTTTTCTCACCCTTGCTCCCACATGCGAACAATGAGAGCAGCGACAGACTGATACCTTTAATTTAAAAAAATCAATGCATTCTTTTTCCTTCTTTTGTTACATTAAGTTTCTAGCACAGAGATACTGTCATATGTGATATTAAATCACTTCATTGTTTCAAGTATATGAGGAATTTTGGACAAAAACTAGAAGCCACCTGCACCAATTGCTGCCTGCATAAGTGTTTCTGTGGGTTCATGGCTGTGTAACTGACACCAGAACCTTTTCTCAAGTCTCTGCAGTATGCATTTCAGTTCACTCTGATCACTGGGACTTGTTTAAACATAAGTCAATTTTCCGAACCTGACAGTTTTATATGCAGTTTGTGCCTCCATTTAAGTTATTTCTAAAAGCCACTTCCCTGGTGTCTAGATCTACTGCCCACATCTCCAGGCAGCCCTTGCAGCAATGTCCAGCCAATCCCAATAGTGGTCCCTAGAAAATCCAGCATGGCTTGATGGATCTTTTGACTAAAAGGAATTTAGTAATTCTCTGCTTGAGAATTACTTGGTAGTTCTTCTTAACTGCACTGCATCACATCCTTTATAGGACCTATGAACAGCTCCAGTTTTCTTTTATTCTAGGCAGCCTTGAAGATTAAAGATAAAAAGGTAAAAACAGCACACACAACTGGCTAAGCACCAATAGGTCTGAAAACTATGGATATAAAGACACTTGTTACTATGCCAGTGGAAGTTTCAAGTGGCTAAGGGGTATAGGGCTGCATTTTTTTCCCCTATTAGTCCAGTGTAATTCCTAATACATGAACACTGAGTAATATCTTGAGAGCCAGAGAAGCATTAATATATTCTTGATTCAAGTGAATGCTAAGCATTAGTACCTCCCTTAAATAAGGCAAATGCACCAGGGCGAACATGATGACAGTGTTAAAGTTAACGACCCAATGCAATTGTATTTAAAAGAGATTTGGTGCTAGCTTAATCACATTAATTGCCACATTGGACAAAGTGGAGAACAATGAATATATTGTCCCTGGAAGTCCTGAAGCAGCATCTTGTCCATTATGTTAAGGATGGAGTGACATTCATGATCTCCAGGTAACTTTGAGTGTACTTTGTTTGTCCTGCTACATCAACTAACTATGAATTATTAACCTAAGCAGTCTTCAAAGTATTTTTTTCCTACTCTGTGAAGTACCTTTAGCAAGGCAATCTGTCTCTTTACTTAATCACAGCAATGCTTGTCAAAGACTATTACCAGTTTGAGGATAAAATTGTGAGGAGAGAGAATGTCACCTGGTGCTGCTGCCCTAAGATGATTGGCACTCAGTTTTAAGTATGTGCACTCTTCCCTTTCCTAAAAAAATTCACCAGAAAAGAACTGGATTTGTCAGAAAGCACCAACAGCCATTCCTCAAAAGTGACCTTGGGTCTGCCATGGTCAGGAGTCCGGGAAGTTGACAGAGCCTTTTTTAATGTGAAGTTTCAAGGTGATGAAGAGTAGCTGCACTGTGCTCCTGGAGCAGTCTGAGAGTCTCAGGCTGCCCACAGCCACCTGAACACTCTGTGCTGGGCTGGAGGGCCTTTTTTTCCTACAGTCTCAATCTAAGTACATCAATTAATTCATTGACCCTCAGACATTCCTCCCTCACAACTGGCTAGCAATGCATGAGAGTTCCTATCACTCCTCCAGATGTCCAGAAACAAAAAATAATACACTAAAGAAAATACATAAATAAATATAAAGCACTGTCACACTGTCTTCTTCATTTCTGTGTAATCAACAGAACAGACAAACATGGCAAGAAACATGAACTAAGTCAGGATGCTACAAAACACATCAGTCTCATTGGTTAACAATAATAAAATAAATATATGTAAAACAGGATGTGTTTTACAAAAATCAGAATTCACATAACTGCTACCACAGACATCAGATATTTAAAATAGGATCATCAACAAAAGAGAAAGAGAAATAACTGGAATAGAACTTCCCATCATACAATGAATACAGTCAGATTAAAAAGTCCTATTTTCATTCAAAAATGTCTAAGGACTGTACTCACTAGTAAAATAGATAATAAAATTAATCAAATAACCTTGCAGAATAAAGGCAATACTCATACCTTTTCAATTAGATAAAGGTTTTCGGGGGGAAAAAACCCAAAACAAAAAACCTGATTTTCTTTTCTCCTTAGTATATGGAACTAACATAAAAAATTAAGAGTCTGTATTTGTTCAGATCTCAGGTCAATTTTTAATAAAAATTTCTTAGGAAAAGAAAATCAATTCAGTTACCTTTTATTTCAAGCTCCTAGATTAGATAATTTTTTCTCTTTCATAAAATAAGTCAGGTTTGTGTATAGGACTATCTACACATTGCTTGAGCAACAAAGGTAAGAACTCTTCTAATTAGATCCAAGGTCATGGAACCAAAGTGAACAATGAGACTTCCAGATTTTTTTTCTGCTTACACCATAATTTTTTTCTTTTTTTTGCAAGCATTATCTCTTAAGGGAAAGAATCTGCTGTCAGCAACTGCAATATTTTCTGCTAAGTCATTCCATCACCTTGCAAAGACATTTTAAAACATAATAGTGATTTACAACAACATTTTATAACAAAATGCTGCACTAGTTATATGAGAGATGAGCACAGTGCATCAATATGCAAAGAATAGGAAAGCTCCTGCAAAAAATTAGCAGCAATCTGTAGGAATTTTGCAGGGTCACAGCAGGCCTAGGACCTCAAGGACCCTGATGATATCAAATACAATAAATTCTGATAAAGGACTGACCAAGCTTAAGAGGCTCTGTAAAGACTATGCATGAAGATTTATGAGTCAGTAAAATTAAACTGGCTTCAGAATACAGGTTGTGAAAACTCTTTGTATACAACACATGCAGTAACCCCTTGAGCCTAGAGAGAGACCCTTCGACTTTGTAACACTGTTGTGGCTTCTACCAGCCAGAACAGAGAGAGCCACAAAGACATTTCCTTCCTAGGGAGGGTCTTCACGTCTCTGAAGATGACCTGAATTTTCTCAGCAAGGAGACAGGTAGCTGCAGCTCATACATAAAAACCTACTTGCACAGAAAACATTTATCACCCTTGTTTCCATATTTAATTGCTTCTTTATATAATTCCTCTAATTTCTGCTTATCCCAACTATTTTGAACTTACCATTGGCTGTATAGATGCCATAAAATACTAAAGGAATTAATTGCTACGATGAGGGTAAGTGCATAATTTTCACGGGTTTTCTTACTACAGATCACATATTGCAAAAAGGAGATCCACACAGCCAGGGGATGGCAGGCTCAGGGAGGGCAGCAAGAGGGAGGGGGAAAACAGCACAAAACTTGCAGAAAGACACAGGTGCATTTTACACTGAGGTACTGAGGTGATTATGGGTCCCCACAAGAACATGAATACTAATTCTCTAGGACACAAATCACAATATAGAATTAAAGTTCTTTTGTTCTCACAGTTAAGATCTGCTGAGTCTATTCAGAAGCAGTTTTGTTTTCAGTGTACCAGCTGCACAGAGGCAAAGTTTATGTAATGACATGGAGAGGGCTGCAATCCCTGTTCTGTCCCTTTTAATTCTGGCTTTTCAAATGACATGAGGAACCCAGGTGGAAAGAATCGCTCTGCATGTCTGGCCATGTGGCAGAAAGGAAAATGTAATTGATTGTTCTTATTAAGGGAACTGGTTTTGCCAGAAGTATTACGTTTATTCAGTTTTGTGCTTAAAATGAAATATGCAGTGTAGTTAAATATTCTGTCTTTATTTTATATGTAGCTTGAGCTGACTATAGGTATTTCAATGATAGCAATAATGAAAATTGTAATGTAAACCTAATCAGAAAGTTAATGGAAAGGGAGTGAAAGAATGCTGTGATCAAAAGCTCTGAAATGCAGTCACATCTTCAAGTCTGCACACTGTCTCTGCTTCTGTTTGTAAAAATGTTAAGAGTTGCCTCAAGTCCATCAAAAAGAAAGAATGGCTAGAAAAAGACTGAGATATTAACATTAAGAGATTCAAATGATGGCTCCAGACACTAAAAGGAAGAAGTTGTCCTCTAGTTTTTCTTTTGTATCAGTTTAATAGTAAATTACTCCCCTGTGCTTAATCCCTTTGCAGACACATCAATTTCTGGGTACCCAAACGCTGGATATATTCACCCACTGGCTATGTTATCACTGCAGCATCTGTAAATGGACCAGAAACTGCTGAAGCAAAGGTTCAAAGAAGATACAGAACCACATAAGCAATTTACCCATTGAGAGAGATCCCCATATTTTGTATTGTTGGTAAGAAAACACTCAGAAGCAATCTCTACATTTGTGTTCCCAAAGGACACTTGTTTTCTGTAGTTTATCAAGAATTTGTGACTTCTATGCAAATGGGTAACTTATTGTCCAATTATGCCATTTCCATGCAAAAACATAGATTGCATAAGCTACTATTAAATTTTTATTTTTAAAAAAATTTATTAGAGTAGTCAGGTGTCATCTGAAAAAGCAATTTAGAAAATAAGCCATGGGAGGAAAAAAAAAATCAAAATCAACACCTGATGCTGTCAAGCAATGAAACACAGCTTGAATTTGAAGGCAACAGTGTCAGTTTTCCATGCATGGAAAGCTACTAACCCAAAGTAACAGAAGGAACTTTAGGCTATTAGTGAAGTTCCTGTGTCTTCAAAACAGCTGTAATTGACAAAAGAAAGCAACCTGACAAAATCCAGCTAGTGGTTCCAGAACCTGCATTCTGCCTCTCAGCATTAAACAAGTGAACTCTGATGGGATCAGTCACATTGCGGCAGAGAAGCAAGTGATAGCCACAACTGCTCTTTATCGATTTTTTTTTTCAGCTTGCTCTCAGGAGCATGTTTTGAACAGCATGAAGAGGAGAATCTGGAAATAAGGCCTTTCTAAAGTCTGTTAGCCTAATCAAGCATTGTAGTCTACCCTAAGTTCAAATTTTTTGGAAGCTTCTCTCACACCATTTTAGTTGTAATTTCTTTGATTAAGGCTACAGTGATTCGTGTACCTGGCTATCAGCCTGGAAGAAAGCCTTGTAACATAAAAGATTATGTTACAGGGTGAGAGTATCAGCCCAGAGAAACAATCTTTACCTTTTCTCTCTCCTCAATGACTTAAAATTATGAAAGGTTTAAAGGGTGCAGGATGGGTCTTCAAGAGAAGAAAACAGCCAATTAAACACAGAACTTCATCACTGTCTCCTGCTTACCTTGCTGCCACACACCTGCAGATTTTCTGCACGACAAACAAAAGCAGTTGTCTCAAGCCTGGCACCCTTGTCCTTCCCTCTAGCAGCCACCTGACCAGCTGGACACCCAGCCCCTGTCCCCTGCTACCTGTTGGGGACCGTGTGTGCTGTGCTGGGTCAGCAGCAAATCCCGGCCCACAGGGTCGTGGTGCAGGTGGGAAATGCTCAGAAGCACCTTCTCCACCCATCTAAAGCATTCACAAGTGATATCAAACATCGCTTAGAGAGCTTCAGGAGATGAATGCTGCCAAAGCAACTGGGCTGCAGTAAGTTGGATTGGGGTATGCCCTTCATAAGGAAACCAGCCATGAGACCTGGTATGAGATGAGTCAAAATCCTTGTGTTTTCATGCTGGCGCCTGACTTCATCCTCACGATGAACTGGTGCTCACCAGTTCTCTGCACGACCATGTCACACAGTGGGACAGTGCAGGACAGGATTATCTTGCCTTAGAAATGAGTTAGACAAACACTGCCGAGACAGACTGCAAAAACCTCTGTTCATGATGGGAGAGATGAAGCTGGAACACAAACGGAGAGAACCAAATCTCGCAGCCCAACGACTGTTTCTAATACCCATAGAAAGGCTGCAAATCCACAGCAGGGGGGTAAGCAGGAGACAGCAAGGATGACTGGAAAGTCTCTGAAAGGAGTTCCAGGCATCAAATGCTTTGCTGAAGCTCTTTCCAGTACCTGCTGTCAAACACTTCAAAGAAAAGCTCAAGAGATACCAGTTGAGATAAATATGAGGATAAGCTACTTAGTCAAACATCTCAGGTTAATCCATACTGCTTGGAGACTCAGAGGTGATTGCTTATATCCCTGACTGGTTTTAAAGCACAAATTTAAACACTGTTCTTAGTCAAAAGTATCCAACTCCTTTTGATTCTCACAGATTTTTTTTTTTGTCCAAGGGCAAGAAGACTGAAGGAATCCAATGCCTAAGGGAAAAATGTCTTTCCTTAAACTCACCTCTACTTCTTCCAAAAAGAAATTTTGTTTTGATAGCAGCCTAGAATGTGAGAATCCTACTATGAAAGCATTAAATCCACAATACTTGATTCAAAAGTCTTTTTCAAGACAGTCTGACTGTGCAGGTTTTGGTGAGGGGGTTTTCTGGGAAGAACAACATCCTTCTGCATGGATGTGCTTTTCTGTCAAGAGAGCATAAAGAGACCTGTTACCACCCACTAATTTTCACTGTCATCAAATGTTTCTGTTACCAAAGAAAATGAAAAACTTTCCGCTGCTTAATCCATTTCCATGTTTATATATTTCAACTCTCTCATTATTTATTTTTTCAGATACCACCTATTACTGCCTTTGCTACTAAATGAAATCAACTTTTACAGTCTTCTTCAATAGCACTATAATGTCTTAATTTTTGATGCAGTAATTAGAATTAAACATATTACTTTATGGCAGAACTCAACAAAAAATTTTATCATGTCATTACTTAGTCTGGCTTGCACTGTTTTTCTCTACCACTGAAGCTCAGCTTCACACTGACTGGATTGCTGGAGAACTTTAATTTTTACCATAGTTATTGATGAATAAAATGAGCACTTCAGAATTCTTTACAGGTAGGCTTTTCTGCTTCCTTAAGCACAAAACACATGATAATTCAATTGCAATTCATTTTCAACATTAAGAAGTTACTGGAAATCCTTCTGAATTTGTTCCTTCTGAATTTAAAACCCATTTAAGTCAGACATAAAAGGAAGAATATTTAAAGTCATGACAATATGACTGTAAAAAACTGAAACCATGGTTTTGTCATCCAGTCTGATGAAAACTAACAAAAATATTCAGGTTTATATTCAATTTCTTACTGGGGCTAGTTCTGCCTCCGATAGCACAGAGCCCATGTACTTTATGTTCTAGATTATGAGGTATAATGCAGTGGACTGCATTAAATGAGAAAAAAATGGAAAATGCAGTAAAAAGAATAGTAAAGAGCGTCATCTGTATTTTAAAATCAGAATCTTTTGGGTCCTCTATCATGTGATGATGACAGAAGCAAATGTGATTTTCACATAAAAGCTAAACCTGGGAGGAGGTGTGTGGTCCACAAGCAGATATTACAGTACACTTCTCCAATTAACTCTGGGTGGTGGGTCGGACACCAGGCACCCACCAAAGCCACTTTATCACTCCCCTTCACAAATGGACAGAGGGGAGAAAATATAATGAAAGGTTCATGGGTTAAGGCCCAGGAGAGAGATTACTCACCAAATACCATCACAGGCAAAACAGACTCGAATTGGGGATATTAACTGAATTTATAACTTACAAAATCAGAGTAGGATAATGAGAAGTAAAATAAATCTTAAAACTACCTTCCTCCCACTCCTCTCTCCTTCCCAAGCTCTGTCTCCTCTCCTCAGCAGCACAGGGAAATAGGGAATGGGGCTGACAGTTAGTTCATCACAGGTTGTTTCAAGTTTCAGCCGCTGCTCAGAGTCGTTCCCCTCCTCCTGCCTGGGGTGCCTCACATGGACAGGCACCACATCCATATAGTCCTGCACGAACTTTTCCAATGTGAGTCCATTCCACTCTCAACAACCACGTGCTTTTAAAATACCAACACGGTTTGCACCCATTCAAAGGTGTTTTGATTGCACAAACATATTCCCTTAAAGTAATAAATTTTTGAAAGGCAAAAAATTGATATTAATACAACAACAGAACCATAAAAGCTCTTTAGAACAATGTTCCAAATAGATTATGGAATTGGCTTCATCCACCTACTTCTGCCAAGTACCCTAGGTAATATTTTTACCTTGGCTGTTAAGCCTGAAGCAGTTGAAGAAAGTGTAAGTGCTAAAAGGGTATATCAAGTATCAGAGATGCCCCTTGCAATGGCTAGAGCCTTGTTCAATTTGTCACCTTATTTGCATCGGCCTTTCCAATGAAGTAAGCAAAATTCTCTNTGGGGCACATCCGCAATTCTCAAAATTTATGTTAATCTTGTCAGATACAGTTTTATACAGCTTCCACTGACAAGGAAACTGCTGGCCATTACTGCTGCAGAGAGGAAAAAACAGGGTTTCATTTGCTGAAATCTGTTGTTTCCAGAACTGCTTATCCACACAGCATCCTTGCCAGCTGCCAGTCCTCACTGTGCACAGCACATGAAGAGAGCTGATCACTCCATGCCCACGCTGCAGGAGAGCTCCAGCTGCTGTGCAATCTCAGCCTTGCTTCATCAGGGGGAATCCACTCCTGGCACAGTAATGGCATGTTCAAGTGCCCATTAAAAGACTCCAAATGCAGACACAAATTTCCAAACACACAGCAAAGCAAATATGAATCAAGAAGAAACACTTCTATTCAGTCATCAGTGTAAATGCAACCCATGCACATCCAGCAGGAAACAGCACTGGGATATCCCAGCTGCACATGTTTTCAAGGATATCACATCAGTGAGGCCAGAGGATTCCAGTATCTATTTTTTGTTGTAGTCGTCTCAGATAAATGACAAACAGTAGCACCTTGTTGGAATGCAAGTCTTCCCAGCTTCCTTTCCCACTTTTCATGTAGGAGTTTCCTGAGTCAAACTTCTCATACCTCTCCCACCAGGTGGCTGATAAGAATGTTCCAGCTATCTACAAGCAGCTCCACAGCACCAGTGAGCTAAAGCTTTTTTTCCCCTCTTTTGAGTGTATTCACAACCAGGTTATCACCAAAAACAGACAGTCTAATGTATGCCAAACAATTAAGACAGTTTTTACAGATAACAGAAACACACTATATGCCCTAGCAGGCTCCAGAGAACATATTCAGTGTAAAACCTTTTGAAGGGGACCAGGTTTGCTTAGATATGATAATGTCTGGCATTTAAACCATTCTTCAGCATTCAGAGATCACATTTTCCCCTTCAAATGTTTATCTTTTCCCAGTCTTTAGAGCATCTCCCCCTGATTTTCTAGTTCCACCGTGCTAAACAAATCAGAACAAGCAAATTTTTGTGTGCAGATAAGACCAAAATCACAGTAGAAGACTGTGACATCAGCTGTACCACATGGTCACCTGCAGCTGATGTACTGCCGTGGTCTGTGGGCTAAATAGTCTGGCAAAAAAGGCAACATTCTCGTCTGTCTTAACAAATCCATTTCCCTGGTTAATCATTCCTTTTAATTTCTAAAGATACCACCACAACAGCATAATGACATCATTGCTGTTACCAAAGTAATATCTAGGAGGTGGCAATAACTGAATGAAATCTGTAGGTATGCTTACAAGCTACCTTTAAAAAGAGGATTTTAAAATGTAGGAACAGTAGTGAAAAAGAGTAATCCATAATGTGAACACTTGTTCTTCAAATTTCATTGTATTATATTTTATTTTTCCTTAGACAGAAAGCCAAATATTTTAAAAGAATTCAGAAAATAAAGAAGGAAAATATGCCAAAGTAGGCACTGTGTGCATGCACACATTCACAATCTTGACTCATCAGGTACATGACAAATCAAATTCTCAAGCATTAGCAGGAAGTATAACAAGACAAAGGATATTTGCCTTAAATGAAAACACTGACAGAGTCTGAGACTGCTTTTGCTTCCTCTACCTGACAGATGGCAAGAATATCCTCAGAAATTACATAAGTAGGAGAGTAAGCAGGGCAGTTCTATTTCAGGTTTTGCCATTAACTTATCACACAGGTTTGAGAACCTGATTTTTTATTTTCAGTTGACCCATGTCATGATTATTATTTTTCCTACCTGCTATAGTTCAAAAGGTCGTTATTACATTCATTTATGTTCACCTTTTTTTCATTTATACAAAAAAACCCAAAAGCCAATTGTTCCACCAACAAAATAGGAAGTCTGCTCTTCCACTAACTGGGGGAAGTATGCAGGGGTGGTGAAAAAAAGGAAGAAAAGAAGCCAACAAGCCCCAACCAATAAACCCCCCCAATCATTCCCATCAGTAAAATAATGATATATAAACATACAAGCATTTCTCCCACTTTACCCAAAACTCTGCCTATATGAAACGCCTAACAAACTCCTAAATCTGTGTAGCCAACACCAGGAAGAAGGGTTTGTGCATTACAAAGTGTCAAGTGGCAGAGGAGCAGGGATTTTTCTATGAAGGAGGACCCCCCTGTGCTCTGCCGGAGGCGCAGAACGTCTGCAGTGTGGTTAAACAAGGCAGGTCACGCTCTCTCACACGTGCGCTGCCACCCGATCCATATTCCAAGTATCCCCATCCCCGAAACCCGGGCATTTCCTCACTCAGCTCAGAT
This sequence comes from Nicator chloris, assembly GCA_013400495.1. Classification (NCBI taxonomy): domain Eukaryota; kingdom Metazoa; phylum Chordata; class Aves; order Passeriformes; family Pycnonotidae; genus Nicator; species Nicator chloris. The sequence goes on from WAAE01015030.1 coordinate 33,318, forward strand.
ACTTCCACCAGGTACTGAACGTGCTCTTTCTCTGCCCGAACATTAAATGCAGCACTACTCACTCTGCCTAGAGTGGGGAAGTTTTCTTCTAGACTCTCATACAACTTTAAATTGTATGACCACCAATTTCATTCTAGTGAAGGGTAAAGTCTTTGTTGTTAACAAGCATATGTAACACATATAGCCAGTTATGGCTTTCTGTATATAAGGATATGCTGTTATCTAAAGAAATACAAAAGCACAAGGCAGTCCTTTGGCATTCCTCCAGCATGCATGTGCGTTCAAACTCTTAAGTGTAATAATTTTGAACTAAAGCTTCTTCATGTTTGTTATTCAGATCTCAGGAAATTGTATAAACAAACAATTTGCAGACAAATTCTGCTAGTAGAACATCTAGTCTCTGTCCCAGCCAGGGGAAAAAATGTTTACAGCATTATGTGCTTATGCACTTGACCTGATTTTATGCCAGGATCAGAGCTGCTGATTTTGCAAAATGTATCTTCCAGTTGAAATCTGCACAAGATATATTAATGTATTGTGGGCTCTTGGTTAAAGACCTCTCTATCTATATCACCAAAGTACAAAAAAAATTAGGTTTTCAATCAATTATTCAAAAGTTGAAGCTACTGGAACAGGTACATTCTTTTTAAAATTCTGCTATTAAATCAATACAATTTAGTCCCAAGAAGAATCAGCTGTTCCACAAACAGCAAGTTATTTAAATTTTTCTTATAAAAGCAATTAAAAAATAGAGTCCTGTGAAATATCTGCTGAGTGCTATGTTTATGTTGCAATAAACATTCTATATTTGTAACATGGAATTTAGAAGACCTTTTCATTCTATGACATACAGTATTAATTTTGTGTGCATAAAACAAATACTACATAACAATCAGCTCTTTTATGAATAATTCAAGTCCAAATTAAGTTTTGAATGTTCCCATTTTAATTGTGTGCTGGTGCAACATGATAATCCCTATGTGAAATAACTATAGGCCAGCAAGAAAAAAACTACCTTTTCTATTTCTGCTATTAAATGTGATCAGTATATTGCAACTCCTCTTCAGGCCAGGGCCAAGTTTCGCTTGTTTAGCTTCCAAGTCAGAATTATTTTCTCTTAAAAAATCTACAGTTGCATGTAGCATAAATTTTAGAGTACAAGCACTGTTGTGATGCTGTATCTCCACTTCTCTGTGCACACCATTTTCAGCTTCTCTTGCACCACAACTAAAAGGTCATCCCTCAGCATAGAAAATGCTATCAAAAGAGCTGACCCATGGTTTTGTTACTTTCCATGAAAAAATTGAAAACATTGCTAAAGCACAGTAATATGTTGCTCAGACACAGGTACTTAGGTATTGATATGAAATACAGTTCACAAGGAATCAAAATATAAAAATCTACACCTGGAACAGAGCACAAAAAAAACCCCAAATCATCTTAAAACAGGTATCCCACAGAGCTCAGAAGGCATTTAAAAAGTAAATGTAAAAAACATTGGTCTTTTTCAATTGCTTACCCTAATGTATGGCCCACACTACTCTTCACTGCACAAATGTTTCCTTGGTCTAGTTGTCAAATAACCACAGCTCCCCAGGTTCCAAACTGTACTGACGATAACTTTTAGCTCTTACACACTTCTGCTCAGAGCACCCACCTTCACAATACCCAGCTGGTTTGCATTTCTGCTGCTGACTCTCAAAATGGCTCTGCTACCGTTCATTAAGCACAGGTGCAGAGCCCCTTGATCCTCCCAACTTGCCATTCTCAAAGGTGGAAGCCAAGGTGGGGCTGAGTGGGACACCAGGACATTCCCAGGAATGAGGGTCAGCTCAGCTCGTGCCACACCTGCTGACCCAGCTCCACCACAAACTGCAGCTGCACAGGGAGAGCTCTTCCCATTCCTCCTCTCTGCTCAGTTCCTGACCCAAGGACAGGCCGAGAGATAATCAGGTTGATAATGTAATGCTACCATTGATTTTTAACCCTACCTTATAAATGTCACATTTTCACATTTAAAAGTTAAATGTGGAAATAAATTAATAAATAATGTATATACTAGTGCTTTAAAAACAGTTACAAGCACTTGTAAGAAAACAGCAACGTCTGACACTGCAGAAAATTCCTGGGAAGTATGAAAGAACTTAGATTATACACTGTCTAAAAACAGGAAAGGCATCCTGTTTCTTCAAAGGCTGCAAACCTTGAGAAAACTAACAAACTGTCAGGCTGATGGATTTATTACAGGCCTGCAACTGGGTTGTGTGTGAAGGACGGAAGAAAGATTCTCATACTTGTCACAGCACAGCTGGTCTGTAGCTGGACAAAGAAATTTGGCCATAAATAAGAAACCCAACTCGGCTAGCCTAGTTTGATAGAAAAGAAGTAAACAAGTCCCTGGGTGAGCAATGACAGGATGGATTTGAACAGAAACAGGGACCCCAGCCAATCCCACTCCATGCTGAATGCAGCCAGGGAGCTGGGGGTGCTGAGACCCCGAGCAATCAGGTGTTCAGGTGCGGGAATTTGGAACCCCCCTAAAAGGGGGTGGCCATAATAAATCTGGGCTGTTTTGGTGCATGATCTTCGTGAGTCCTGTCCTGTGTCTGTCTCCAACCTAGGACTGTAACATAATACACACTAAGTGTATAGGTACTGTCTTAACACTGCAATAAACAGATTCATTTTGCTCTCAGCTTGTGAGTCCTTGAATACTGACATTTTCATGTATCATTTTATACAATGATTGGTTATTTTGCCATTGTCTAGCACCTGGACATCCCTTCTTGGAAAATAAAATGGTTAGGAATAAACACATACACACTGGTACACTCAATTTTAAAAATATTTTTTTAAAGTTCCTTAGTTTCATTCACCAAAAGTACACGGAGAAAGTTTGCATTTTATTTATATAATCTTAGGGCACTGAAACATTATTTATCACTGTTATTTAAAAACCCAAGACTAGCTCACGTCTTATTTTACTTAACCCCCCTCAAAAAAAAAAAAAAAAAATAGCACGTGAAGAACTCACTAATCATCTTCTTTGCTGTTTGGGTTTGGGGATTTTCTGTCATTTGGAAAGAAAAAAGTACATAGGTGGTGTCCCTGGATTATTGTAACATACTGCCTGTGTTTATGCCCATTCTGTACTGTGCAGCACTATTTTCTGAACACTTTCGTACAGCACAATTTATTGAGTTGCAGATTATCCAGCTTTTACAACAATGATAAACATTTCTTTCAGACACCTTGTTACAGATACTTTTCTCCCCCAAATTTCTTTCAGTTATTCGCAAGAGTTTATTTATAAACACTGAACATTTATAAACACCTGTCAGTTGCAAACAATTTCTTTACTAGGATACGGCTGCACTGTCAGAGACACTGGATTACAATTTTAACTTCAGAAAACACTTTTCTGTTATGCCCCTCTTAGCAAAGAACTTCACCTCATCATCATTAGGCAAACACAGCTGTTGCAAAGGAAGTATGAAAGTGTTTTTACATAAATTTTTTACCGCTATTTCACACCAGAATTAAAAGTCCCTTCTCTGTTACATTAGCTTATAAAACTACATTAGCTTATAAAACTAAGAGAGAGAGGGTATTATATGAAATTTGCTAAGAAAGCTGTATAGTTACCCCCAATTTTACAAGCATGTATTATCCTAGAAATGGAATGCTAGCCACTATTTGCTGGGCAACGTCTTTAGAAAAATAAAATAAATTAAAACAAATGCCCGACTTAGGGTTGAACATTCCCACAAACATAATGTGAATATACATAGCCACATACTTGTCATTAAATACAGGAAACAAAAGTTCCCTTTGGAGACAACAGTTAAATCATCTCTTCACTTGGTCATACTTCTATCATTACTGCAGAAGGCACCTAGGAACAATTCGTTTTCATGAAACCCTCACAGACTACTCCAATTCCCGTTACCATTGCTAAACGCGGCAGAGAATGTCGGAGAGCACTCGAACCACTAAAATAAATCCATTTCAATATGAAGCAGATCCGCCCTCTCGGAAGGAGGAGCCGTCCGGCTGAGCCCCGCCCGCCCCAGGCCGGCTCCGCCGCGGCTGCTGAGGGGTCCCCTCGTTCACAAGGGCACTGAGGGGGCACTGAGGGGGCCCCTCGTTCACAGGGGCACTGAGGGGGCCCCTACGGGGGCGCTGAGGGGGTCCCTCGTTCACAGGGGCACTGCGAGAAGCCTCGTTAATAACAGCGGCTGCACAGGGGGACCCCTCGTTACCCCGCGTGCATGGTGGGATCCCGCGTTAACCGGGGTGCCGAGGGAAAACGCGTTAGTAACAGAGCTGCTGACAGGGACCCCTGGATTGCAGACGGTCCTGAGCGGGACCTCGTTGATCTGAGGGGCTGCACGGCCTTTCCCCGTGGCAAGGGAAGGAGCCAAGCGCCGCCCAGCCCGGGCACGGCCCCGCGGCCGCTGCCCCGCGGGCGCCGCCGTCACCGGCGCGCTGCCCATGCGCGCGGCGGCCGCGCAGGCGCAGGGACGGGGCCGGGCCGGGCCGGCGGGCAGCCATGGTGTACATCTCCAACGGTGAGGGGCCGGGGGCCGGGGCAGCCGCCGTCTGCGGCTCCAGCGGGGAGGGGCCGGGCACCGACCCGGGGGGTTCCGGGCCCGCGCTGCGCAAAGCGCGGCCCCACAGCGCCGCCGCCGCCGGGACAGCCCGGCAGGGTCCGGCTGCTGCCGGTGTCGCGTCACCCCGCGCTGCCCTGCGGCCTGTGGCCGAGCCTTGGCTGCTTCTAAACCGGATTGAGGGCCTTGGACGAGTCCAAGTGCGTGCTGCAGACACCGGGAGCGTCACAGTGCAGCACTTTAACCGCTTACGGGGAATCAGACACTGCATTGGTATTTTCTGTAGGTTTCCTGGACGTGGAGCGCCTGTGGCCGTGCTGACATCTCTAGTTCAAGTACTTGGGCAGCAATCTGCAGAAAATGAAACTCGCTGCCACGAAGTGCAGTTTCACCGTCCCAGCTGCAAACGCTGGACTTAGCAGATGTGTTTTTGTGTAATGTACTGTACAGTGTCTCACACTGAACATGACCGGATGTTTTATATCTGGATATGTTACAGGACAAGTTTTGGATAACCAGAGTCGGGCTCCCTGGAGTTTGTCATCTATAACAGATTTCTTCTGGTCAATAGCAGATTTTGTGGTTCTGTTGTAAGTAGAAGTTCATTCTTTCGGTGAGCTTCATTTTAGATTTGACACAGGTAGAAGTTACACAATGCTATCAGTAACACAACAATAAAATGTTACATTTACTCTCTAGCATTCCATATGTATAAACGCTTTACTACAACTATGTGGTTTTGTTTATTAAGCACAATATACTTAACAAAAAGTGCATGAAAAGTGACACTAACTTACTGGCAGTTCAAATGAGTTTCTTACATTTCATCTGTTTTGATACTGCAAAAAGAAAATATACACTTTTGTTAAAAAGCATCTACTAGCTGATCAAATAATTAAGCTGTTCCAAGAATTTCTACTGGTAACAATAAATTCTGACTATGTAAAAGTAATCACACAACAGTAAACACAAATTTGTGGCCCCATATCAAAGCCAGTTATCAAACAGAAAGTACATGTGATATATTCAACAGTTCTCAGTGATTTCAGTTACAAGTTTATACTTTATGCACTTCTTGCATGTTAACAAGAAAACTAGATTTTGTTGTTTAAGCTTCTCTGTAATTTGGAATGATTTCAGGTTTTAGTTTCATATGTAGGAGACAAATTGCCAAGATTTATACAACAGCAATCATGAGAAGATACACTCTCTATTCCTGAACACTACCTACTGTTTTTCAGGCCATTTCTTAACTTCCAAACAAAAATTTCAAAAACTATATCTAGCTCTCAATTCACCTAACCCTTGCTTTAATTTTTCAGTTTCCAGAGCATTATTCAACCAGATTTGAGAAGAAGAGGCTACACATCCTCCTCCTATTCAGGATACCATGATGGAAGAGGGTATTTTTTTCATATTCACACCAGTTTTTTCCCCTGCCTTGGTGAAGTGACATGAATCTGAGTAGATTACAGTTGTGATTTGCATTGAATTGGGTTGTGCAGGAAGGCTAAAATGGTTATCTGCACTATTGTTGGTGACAATACACAGCTTTGGACAGTTGCAATAGCAGTACAGACTAACACTGAAAATATTTTTGAAGCCTGCCTAGGAGACAAAGATATATCTTTCTTGAAATGCTTCTTTTTTAGACATGTTTATACTCAGCATTTGACTTGCATTAGTGCAGTCATTTCTTGTGCTACATTACCTACAGATAAAGCAAAACACTGTTATAGGGTTATAATTTCTATGAACACTACAGCCTAAGTGTTTTGTAGGCCTGTGTAAAAGGATCAGTGATCAGTGGCCTTCTCACATCACACAGCAGTAATGAAACAGGAGAGGTTTTTCCTGAAAGCGGGGTTGGGGGTTTCTTACAGCTCTTCAGTTGAAACTCAACCTTTTCAGATGTTCAGACTTTCTCACTACTGACATTTAGAGACAGTGTTATTGTATTTCTAGTTGAAAAGTTTAATGACAGTAAAAGTCCTTTCTTTTCAGGCCTCCAGCACATCCTCGCCGTAGGATGGGCCGAATAAATCACTGGGGTGGAGGCCCCAGTCCACCACCAATGGCTGGAGGTGGATGAGGAAGGTAATCCAAATTCTGCTGTATCCTGCTTTGAAGGGTTTGGGGTTTTTTTTTAAATAGCAGTCTTAATTCAGGGTTAAGGTAGAATGGAGTGTTTTGTTCTCCTGCTGCAGAAGTTACCAAAACAGGAAAATAATCAAAATTATTCAATTATCAAAGAATTAAAGATACTTCCAGTAAAGGGGGAAAAAAAGGCAGGGGGAAGGGATGTTAAAGAGCATTTTGGTTTAGGAATGGTGGGCTTTTCATTGCACAAAAGTTGATAGACAAAGTGTGGCAAACATTTTTGAGCACAGCTGATAAGTTATTTATAGCTTCTCATCTTTTTTGGCTGCTAATTTAAAGATCAGATTGTTAGAAAACAAAGCTTTTTTTGCATTTCTAACATGATGTGGGAGGGCTTTTGGTTAAAGTTGATATTTCTCAACAGAAAAGAAAGAAAAAAATAAAGTTGCTACAAGACAGTAAAAATGGGTTTATTTCCCCTGGTACAATGATACAGCCATACCAATCTTGAATTCTAGTAAAGTGTAAAAACCAGAATTGCTTAAAAATAGAGGTAAAAGAGGTCTTAAAATTTTTACAGCTGCCTGATCATTTAATTCTGTTTAATAATTAGTTTGGCTGCTGGGAGTTACAGCTGACACTGAGTGTATTTACAGTATGGTTTAATTTACTTTAAGACTTACGTAAACAATCCTTATTTTTCATCAGTCATTCCCATTATTACTATAATAAAAGTTACAAGGGAAAAAAATCCCCATGCAGGTGGTTAATACCTGTAAACCTTGTAGGAAAAAGTTCATATACCAGGAAACACATACACCAGTATTTCAGTTCACTAGAACAAGGATGAGCTTCCAAGTGGGAGAAAAACCCCAGGACATTGTGGTGTTTTTTCTTGTTGAGCAGACAAGGCCAGCAAAGACTGTAGAGATAGCTTTTGAGTAATCACAGCAACGTGTAACCTGCTCAGAAATAAAGTGAGCAAGTCTATAGCGTGTTGCATTTAGCTAAATTAAAACCCGTATTATTTTAAATTTTCTACCTAATTTTACCTCACAAAGAAAGGCTTCTTTAAATGTATTGTTTGTTATTGCTTTATCTTTTAGGTAAACGCCTGCTGAAGAGGCAGGCACAAGCATACACATCTGCCAGATGAAAAGAAGAGTTTAGTGGTGGACCAAATGGGGATGTGTATGCCTGACTGGAAACTGTTCTGTGATAGAAGCAGATTAATGAAGTTGTACTGGGAACTCCTTCTTCAAGGATCCAGTGTAACTGAACCACAGTTTCATTAAATATATGTTTACTGTCTGAAGTCTTTGTATAGTTTCTGAACATTTTACTGTAGTTGCAAAGTAATAAGTAAATTATATTTGGCTTGTCACAAGGCTGATTTTCTCATCATTTTTAGAAACTGAAAAAATCAAAGTACAATAAGCCTTCTGCTATTCAGATTAGAAAAAATACATATTTACAGCTGATACAGATGGTCCCTCAAGAGTCAAAGCAGCACTTCCTAAGAGGTTTTGTATTCACTCTCTCGGAACAAACACTCTGTACTTTGCTTTATTTTCATCATATTAATGATACTCTAAAAGCACTTCAAAAATGCAGTTAACAAATTACTTTGTTTTACAACCCCTGCTTCACTAAGGTCTATAATGGGTTTTATAACAGAAAAACCTCTTGGAACAGCTTCATTCTCCACTATAAACTTACTGAACTGTAGAAACAAATTTACTGTACAAATTTGGGAGATTTTTGCAATAAAATGTTTGTTTTTATTACACACACAAAAAAAAGAGGTGAACTCAAATACTGACAGCTATCCCAGAATAGTTATTTTGTTTCAAACAGTAACTATCTTTCATCTAATATACCCCTTTTCAGGATGGGAGTTTCTCACTGTTCCTGGAGTTCATTTGGGATTTTGAGGTTTTGGGGGGTTTTTGCTTAAAGAGGGCTGCATCTGTTTGAGAAAAAAATAGCTGATAAGAATCCAGATTAAATTATTTTCCACATAGTGCCACTGCAAATTTTTTACTTAAGCCTCCTTAATAATTTCTTGTTACGGAAATATTCCTGTCTGACCATGCAGGCACCTCTCTGGCAGTTACACTGACACCCCATAAGCTGAGATCAAAACTTGCCCTGCTTGACTCCCTATACACACCACATTCACAGTCAGACCACGTTTCCTTACCAGCTCAAACCTCACGTTTCCCGAAGCAGAGTCTCAGTCGTCCAGATCCTTAAAACAATATAATCTCGGTGCAATAAGTAAATAACAACAACTGGTGCCTCCGAGGAGGGACCCCGAACAAAGGAACCCCCGGGGTTTTATACCCTCAGTGTAAGCATGGCAAAGTCTGGGGGCCATGGGCTGCTGCCGAGTCTGCGTTCGCTCCCCTGGCTGTGCCACAATTCCACGGGCCCTCTGCTGTGCCAAGGGCTGCCAGTCCACGGCCTCTCACCTGGGGCTCCTGCCCCCACCCCGAGCTCAACGAGCAGCTCCAACTTCAGCTGCACCCCGGCCTACCTGCGCTCAATGCAGGCTTGGCTGTGTAACAGCAACTTGCAGCCTTTTAAAACCACATCTCCCCCAGCTCCAGCCAAACATCCTATCTGCGCACTTTATAAAGGAACTGGCTGCCCATAAACAGGGAGGCTGGTCATCGTTAGCCCTTTACAGCTGTACTACAGCCTTTGTATAAAGGAGGATTTTAAGGCGTTGGAGGGCCGTATCCCCCCTCCTGCAGCCCCACCAGCAGTACCAGCCCCGCTGACAGCGTTTGGCTGGTGCTCCACCAGACCCGCGGCAGCGGCGGGGCTGCTCCCCAGGCTCCCCGTGCCGCTGCTGGGCTCCTCAGCGCCGGGGCAGGAGCCCTGCACTCCTCTACAAGCGGGGCCATCCCGGGCAGCGCCAGGAGCTGCCGAGACCCCTCCGAGCCCGCTCCCGGTACCTGCTCAAGGGGCGGTGCCGGGCCAGGGCCCGCCCGCTTCCGCCCCGCGCCGGGCTCGGCGCCGCTGGGGCCCGGCAGACGCGGCTTCCGCCCGGCCGGAGCATGACCCAGGCGGAGAAAGGCGAGGCGGAGAACGGCAAGGACAAGGAGCGCGACCGGGAGCGCGAGCAGCGCGGCGTGAAGCGGCCCATCGTCCCCGCCGCCGTGCCCGAGTCCCTGCAGGAGGTGAGGCCCGGAGCCGAGCGGCGGCTGCTCGGGCGCTGCTCCCTCCCCGCTGGGGCGGGCCCGGCCCGGGCTCGGCCTTTTAAAGGCCTGCGGAGGGGGGTGTGGGAGCGCCGGGAGGGCTCCAGGTGGTCGTGGGCGCTCGGTCTGACTCCGTGCGCGTTGTGCTGCTTTCAGCAAATACAGAGCAACTTCATCGTGGTGATCCACCCCGGCTCGACCACCCTGCGGCTCGGGCGGGCCACGGACACGCTGCCCGCGGGCATCCCGCACGTGATCGCGCGGCGGCACAAGCAGCAGGGCCAGGCGGCCTACAGGGACAGCTGGCTCCTCAGGGACGGCCTCAGTGTAAGCGCGGCACCGCCTCGCCAACATCCGCGCGTCCATCACCTGCTCTGCGGCCGTTTGGGTTGTGGTGCACTGCATGTGTCCCTCTCATCTTCATGCTTTTCCAGAGGGCAATACGTCTCCAGTCAAACTTTTTTTCACCCTTGTAAGGGCTGTAGATGCCACCTACTCAAGTCAGTAGCTTTGCACCAGTGTTTGCGTTTTGATTTGTTTGCCATGAACTAGATCTAAAAAACTTGAAAAGTTGAGGGTTTGTACATGCTGATTTCCCTGTGCTATGGTCTGGTACCACACTCAATATTTCTTCTGATGGAATGCCAACTCTAGGATTAGAATCTGCCTTCTCCGTGTGTGAATGAGTTGGTTACTAGTTAATTTGTGACTTGAATCACAGCAAATAATTTTAGTCCAGCCTGGTCAAAAAACATATGTATTAATCTTATTTGTAATCTGAATCTGTAAAAATTAAATTAACCTCTCTAATATTAAACCTCACTTTTAAATAATTGAGATCTATTTAAACATTTTCGCTCCTACTTCATATGTCTGTAGTCAAGTAGATAATGATCTGAGCACACCACTAGAGATGAAGTCTAGCAGCTACTAAAAGCAGTTAAAAGATTCAAGTTGACTTAATAGGTGTTAGGAAGTCTAATATGAAAAATATTTTCTTTAAAAATGAGCATAAGTCCATTTTGCATTGTACAAATATCTGTCCTTCCTACAGTTTGTCAACCACAGTAATGATTTAATTGTTTCCTAATAGCTTCAGTATTACCAGTATGCAGACATGGTTTGAAAGTATTTACGTTGCGTATTTGGGGTTTTCCTTAGAAACCTGAAAGTACTGAGCAGAGACAGAATGGCCTTAAAATGGTGGACCAAGCAATATGGTCCAAAAAGATGTCGAATGGAGCAAGGCGCATACCCGTGTCACCTGATCAGGTAACTCATTCTTAAGGTCTTATTAAATTGTTCATTCATACAGCCCTTGGGTGTGATGCTATGCTTCAGTGGACAAGAAGAGATACCCTTTATAGACCAAATATGGATAGGTGCTATTGTGTTACCTAACTCTGACAATGTGAGGAAATAAAGATTGTAAGTGTTGCCTCAAGGGTTGGGTTCAAAGGGGTGTTTCATTTTTCTTCCATGCATAAAAAGTGACCGGTAAAATATTTATCAACAGGATTTGGTTTGGTTACATTTCAGGCCAGGTCGTACAACAGACAGATGAGGCCTGCCATTTTGGATCACAGCTCTGGGGCCAAGTGGACAAACACATCAAATCATCCTGAATTTTTGGTAGGAGAAGAGGTAAGATTGATTTTCCTGCTGAATGAGGCTTCATGTATTTTAATGCAGCCAGTCATCAGTTGCAGTCTGCTCTAAGTTAGCATGTACTGAAAGATGTCTAAAGCTAACCAAGCAAAACTGAGAAACTTTACTGTGGAATAACTGAGTATTTGTTATCATTCATCAAGACAAGAGGGTTTCCCCCATTTGCTTAACACGTATCTTGGATCCCTTGCTGCTATAAATCAGGGTTTTTGCAGGGAGTAGGTGAGAACTTTACCCATATGGCATAATTCAGAGAAAAGGCAAGAAACTGATCAAAGAAATCACTACGTGGAATTGCTGCTGAGTAACTTGATGTTTGTGGGCTTCAAAGTGTTTAAATTATTTTAGTTTCTAATATGAGGTCATGGAAAAATATACCTTTGTGTTCTCTAGATGTCTATGGGTAAGAACATTCAAAGAATTTAAACAATGTACTTGCTATCTTTTTATTTTAATGCTTTATAATCAAGCCCTGTTACAAAGAAATCCTGATGCTGTTATATCAGTCTAAGGTCTGCAGTGTCTTCTTGTGTATGCTTCTGAAATACTTTTCTTCCCAGTTGTTACTCACTTTGTTAGTATTTTTTTGGGGAAAAGCAATGCCCAGAATGTAATCTCTTATTTTCAGGCACTGTATGTTAATCCATTAGATTGTTATAATATCCACTGGCCCATTAGAAGAGGGCAGCTGAATCTCCACCCAGGACCTGGTGGCTCCCTCACTGCAGTCCTGGCAGACCTGGAGGTTATATGGTCACATGCAATACAAAAATACCTGGAAATACCACTGAAAGACCTAAAGGTGAGCTGTGAACAGCACATTTATGTGGTCTGGGCTGTACCTACTTCTCTAAATGTTTTTATTGTAAAAGAGAAGCAACTTGCTATTATTGGTAGCCTCGTACTTGTGCTTTTCTTAATAAATACCTTCTTTCTGCTGGTGAGCAGGGTTCCCAAGACTTCATCTGGAATTTTGTCCATGTCTGTAAGACAAAAGCTATTGATGGAACTTCCAGCAAGGATGTTTAGAAACCCCATGATAGACATTTCACAGTATTAGTCTTTGTTTGGGTTTTTTTTGTTGACTGTAAAGGAGGCACCTGGGGAAGGGTTGCCTAATACTCATATAGTTACTTTTCCTTTCAGAGTAGGTGTTTGTCTCATGCCTGATGTACTTTTAAACATTTTAATGGCTGTGGACTCTTGGCACTTACTTTGAACACATTTTGTCAAGTATTAAAAACCTTCCCCTTTCCTGAAATTTTGGGGGTTTTTTAATAAGTTGTATGTCAAACTTTATTTGAGAGCTGGCTTTAATTTACTGTTCTTCTCTTCAGTACTACAGGTGCATTTTACTAATTCCAGACATCTATAACAAACAACATGTGAAAGAACTGGTAAATATGATCCTAATGAAGATGGGCTTCTCAGGTAAAAAACATAATGAAGCAAGTACTTAATGATTAATTATACAAAGATTTCTTTTTTATTATTTTAAGGCATATTTTTGCACATCAGTCCCAGGTTAGCTGGGACTAGCACCCTCATCTTTTGCCAGTCGTGTAACTGTCTCTTTGAAAGGGGCAAAAGGGTTGGCTAATACTGAAACAAGTTTTTTGGTTTGCTGTTATGCATCCCAGCTGTGGGCTTCTCATTCAGCTGAGGTAAAAGTAGCAACAGTCTTGATTTCTTAAGTATTCCTAAAATGCATGATTGTGTGGAAGGACAGACTGGAACCTCTGGTATTTCCCAGGTTTAAATATGGGTTATGATATAAATGTACCCTGTAAAGGTGGGTCGAAAGGAAAACAGATGGTGAAATTGGACTTTATTTTATAACTACTTAAAGACCTTCTCTGAAATGCTAATAGTAATGCTATTTGATTGAAACCAGAAAAAAATGGTAAAACACTTCATGTACATCTGGTAGCCAAGACACTGCACTACCAGATGAAAAAAAAAATAAAATTTGGATACAATACCTTTAATCTTGTAGAAAATGGATCATTTGACCCTGCTCTTAACTTTTTTCAGGACTTTTAAAGCCTTATCCAACAAAAAAATCTCTAAGAACCCCCCACCCCATCTTAACTAAATATAAAGGCTTTCAGTGCAGAGTCAGCCTATTTGTAGTTCTTTAAAAAACATTAAAATGTCCTTTAAATGTCAGCAACATGACTGTGACATTTGGCATGAATTTAACATAATTTTTTCTCATATTGCTAGGAATTATTGTACACCAGGAGTCTGTCTGTGCTACCTTTGGAAGTGGTTTAAGCAGTGCATGTATTGTAGATGTGGGAGATCAGAAGACAAGTGTTTGCTGTGTAGAAGATGGTGTTTCCCATCGCAACACCAGGTACCTTAGAGCATGCAGAATTACTATAATCATGCTTACCAAAGTTCTGACTTCTAAAGGAGACAAAATTTCTATAACTATAGGGATTTTCTTACTCTGAGGAATTTAACAGAGTCAACTGTTACAATATGGACCTGAAAGAATTATCTTTAAAAGAAGAAAACAGGCAGAACTGATCAGAACTACTACTGTGTTCTGTAAACTCTGCAAGTCATGATCCCAGCATGTCTAAAATCTTCCTAGCATTCCTCTCCCTATCACTGCAGTCAGCCAGTATTTCAGCAACTACATAAATAGATCTTTTTCTTCTCTGTGCTTTAGGCTGTGCCTTGCATATGGAGGCTCTGATGTGTCAAGGTGTTTTTATTGGCTTATGCAACGAGCAGGATTCCCATACAGAGACTGCCAGCTAACTAATAAGTTGGATTGCCTGCTGCTTCAGCACCTAAAGGAGACATTTTGTCATCTAGATCAGGTGAGAAGGGGCAAATCATGTGTTATCCAAGGAAATTTTTTTCCTTTACAGAATGTTACTCTAGAGAGCCTTTTTGTGCGTCCAAGTTGATTGGAAATATTTTACTCAGGAGAATACTGGCAAAAGCTGTAGAAGCTTTAGACTTGAAATGTTTGTAACTTGGTTTATCTTTCCTCTACCTGAAAGGAATCCCAACCCTTAGAAAGATAATTTCTTTGTTCTTATTGCTGAAAGAAGCTGACAATTGCATACTTGCTGGTTTATGGAAAAACATGAAGTTCAAAAAACTCAAGAGTAGGTAAATAAAAGCCATAGTTAGAAGAGAGTTTTGTTACTTTTTGTTGTTTTTCTATAGTTAAATAGATTATGCAGCTTGATAAATACAAAAGATACTTTTCTTTGTTTGCAACCCTAGGATATTTCTGGATTACAAGATCACGAGTTCCAAATTCGGCATCCAGATTCTCCAGCTTTATTGTACCAGTTCCGATTAGGGGATGAAAAATTACAGGTGATTTTTAATTTAAATTACAAGTATATTGAGCATTCAGACTCAGAGCCTCAATTTGTATCAGTCCAGTGCTACTAAGGCCATGTGATTTATGGATTGTTCTTAAACTATGCTTGTAAATAAAATAAATTCCTGTATGGATGAGTGGGCCTAGTGCAGCACTGGTAGATGCACAAGACTTTCTAAGTAGCTTTATCCTTCAAGTGCAAAGCATTAATGTTAATTTTGCAAGTTTTTCAGCTCACCATTGAATTTTCTGATTTTCTAACAAACTACATATGGATACTTATTTATCATACAATGCTAAATCTGTAAAGAAACTTGTGTATTTGTTGGGATTTTTTTAAGTTCTAAAAAAACAGAAGACACTTGAGTATTTTACAAACTACCTGGAAACAAACCACCTCTATTTAATTTTGAATTGTGCAAAAAATGGAACAAGACTTTTCTTTTACATGTAGTAAATGCCAAAGGAAAGAATACTGTAGTAAAACCATGCCAAATCTCTCTTCAGGCACCCATGGCTCTGTTTTATCCAGCAACTTTTGGAATTGTTGGACAAAAAATGACAATTTTGCAGCACAGGTCCCAAGGTGACCCTGAGGATCCTCATGATGAACATTATCTGCTGGCCACACAAAGTAAGCAGGAGCAGGTGTGTGATTGCTGGTTTTATTTTTCATTATCATTTAATTGGGGAGTAAAAGGACAACTCATTAGCTCATCTCAGAAACCAGAGTTTGTTACCTTGGTCAGAAGTACTAAAGAATAAATTTAAAGTGAGTATTTACTGATGCCAAAACAATTCTTTAATTAGAAGTGTGCATTTCTAAAGTCTAAGAAGGCTTCATATTATGGAATTGATCAATCTGATGGAGTTCAAAATAAGCCCTTACATGAGGATTAAAACGAAAATTAGATGAGGTAATAATGCAGGGCTTAACCTTGCTGTGCAAAAAGGTGAAGGGAAGTACAACAGTTAAGTCTTTGTACTGTTGTGTAACCTGCTGTGACCTTTCTGCATTTTTCATATTTCAACTTGTTTTCTCATTTTTAAGTCTTCAAAAGCTACAGCTGACAGGAAATCTATGTCAAAGCCTGGTGCATTTGAGGGAGAATTGAGAGGCCAATCCTCAGACATTTCAGAGAGGATCTACCCACAAGAAGTGGAACTGGGATCTTCCCAGGGTGACTGTATGATACCTGGCAATGATTCAGAGGAGCCTTTAACTGCACACATGTCCAGGAAGACTGCTGTTTCTCAGTTTGAAGGCAAAGCCTTGGGCCTGGACAAAGCCATCCTTCATAGTATTGACTGCTGTGGTAAGAATTACATTTGTACAAGCCTGTAAAGTAGACCTCAGGGTGGATTTATGTAACTCCTGTATTTCACCAGATAAAGATGTGTCTCTAGGTTTTGTCACCTGGAGAGTAGCTACAGTTTCTTATGCTTGCATCTTTGTTGATGTTTCTCGAGCTACGTGTCCTAGGAATGGAAGAAGAATTTTCAAAGCCAATATCAGTTTCTATCTGGTTTGACTTGCAATAAATTAGTTGTGATACAAGCCATATTAACTTTAAAAAACAGATCTATTTCTATATATTCATTCCTTCCAGCATCTGATGATACAAAAAAGAAGATGTACAGCTCCATCTTAGTAGTGGGAGGAGGCCTTATGTTTCATAAAGCTCAGGAGTTTCTTCAACACCGAATTCTCAACAAAATGCCACCTTCTTTCAGAAGAGTTGTTGAAAATGTTGAGGTCATCACAAGGCCTAAGGTAACTGCTAACTGAGAGCTAAGTAGTTATTAAACTATGATGGGTTGAAATCTTTAAAAGATTAAAAGAAAAAAAAAATCTTTCAAAATGCTAGAGTAGTTGAATGTCTGGGATTTAAGAGAGCTTTCAGCCTATAACATAGCACTGGCTGGTTAGAGACAGGGACTTAGAGGCATAGCAAGAGTGTGGCTGGTACAGATCACTGAAGTCTTTATTAGCTCAAGGCCCTACTCTTAAAGAAACAGTTAGTACTGGCCCATGAAGGTAACCTGTCTCCTCAGCAAGAAACTTGTGATTTTTTTATTTTAGTACTATCAAGATAATAGAAAAACAGGCATTGAGATTAGTTTTCATTTGGCATTAATCAGGCAAAACTTATAAATATATTTCTGTCTGTCTATTTCAGAGCCTTCATTACTAAGGCAAGATTTTCATGATGTGCTTAGAAAGCATCTTAAAACAAAAACTGACTTCTTGAAGCATCATGCATATCAATTAAATATTTTTATCTCTCTATTTTTTCCTGGATAAAACTGAAAAGCTTTTCTCATCCCCTGCCCCACCAGATTCTAACTGGTGAATACTGTTGGAAAAACAGGATACAGCTTTAGGGAACTATGCAAAATGAGACCAATGGCTGTGTGCAATCTGTGTTTTGAATTTAGGATATGGATCCACGTTTAATTGCCTGGAAAGGAGGCGCAGTTTTGGCCTGTCTGGACACAACTCAGGAGCTGTGGATATACCAGAGGGAGTGGCAGCGTTTTGGTGTCAGGATGTTACGGGAGCGAGCTGCCTTTGTGTGGTAATGGAGGTGCTTACACAGGAACCTGTAGCAACTGCACTGAAGATTCCTTTCCCCAAATGCCTTTTTTTCCAGTGCACACAAATTGATCTTCTGCTGATATATATTTTTTGTATTTTATTAATATTAACTTCAGCTGAGATTTTTCTGGAAGTGTTGTTAGAAAACAACTTACTGAATTCACTTGACTTCAGCTACCCATTGTCTTCTGAATTGTATGCATTGAATTCTGCATACAGAGTACCACTGTCATCTCCAAAGTGACTCTGTTTATATTGTACAGCTTATGTACATTAAAATTGCACAATGTAGGAACTTAAGGTATAAAATATTATGTGACAGTTGTTAAGCCAAGATTCATTCCAGAAACGTACACAGAAGCAACAGCTGAATAGTGCAGCTGTGGATTTAATGTAATATTCTGATTCCTACTCTAGTGTTAGCAGGAGATGAAGTTGTTGTATAATGGATCATTAGGGTAAAAGTGAAATGAAGAACTAAAACTACAGTCACTGTTTGTATTTTACTTATGTAATAAATTATTTTATTCAGTGGAAAGACAAAGAATTTGGAAGTGGAGTATTTTTTTCTTGCCCTGTACTTATCAAAAGCTCTTGTTAGCTTTTCATTATCCATTGTAGAGTCCACTTTTTTCCCTATTTTACAAAAATCAATATAATACACCCAAAAGACCTAGCTGCAGTTTTATACAGCCAGCACATCTTCCAGCTTCATTCCACCTGAGGGCAGCAAGGCTGCACTCCTCAACCACCCTGCAACACCAGCCAACCCTGGCTGGGTTGGGCAGCTGCCTCCAAAAGCACAGGACTGATTTGAACTGAAACATTGAAGCTGGAGCTTCCTGAACAAACTTGAGAGCATTCCTATTGCAATAATACCTAGAAGGTGGTCTCTTTTTTATGACCTTATCTAAAAGGAGGCTTGCAGCAAAACTACAGAATGCAAAAGCTCAAGAAGTTGAGAACTCTTACCTCAGTCCGAGATGGCACAAGCTGCCACAGCGATGAGATACAGTCACAAGTAGAGCAGCAAGGAGAGAACACTCACATCCTCCAACTGAATTGATTGTGAGGAGCTCTAAAAGAGAAAAATCACTTTGAAACAAGTCTCTAAAAGCTATCGTGCATTATCATAATAATACTTATCAATAGATGGTATTTATGGATTCATTTATGTATATTTTAATAGAATTTAGAGAAAATGCACACAGAATTACTGAAATTATCATTTCCAATGTCCATACATGGAAAGTGTGCTAAAAAGCAATGCAAAATGATTAATCATCAATATTGGACTTGCTGATTACTTAAATTATTTCATTTTTTCCCTACTTTGCAAGAAATAAGGCATATCACTCTGAATCTGTTCCCTGCCAATTCCTCCCATGTTACAAATGTACCTTCCCCTGTAACCTGATGTCTCATGTTATCATCTCATCTCCTCTCTTCCTTTTTGTTCAGTTTTACCCTGAGCAAGAGCTACAAAATAACTAATTCCTGAAGTGTAGCATTACTCTAATAAGCATAAAATTTATAGAAGGAAGGTGAAAGGCAAAATTTGACAAGGCCGGTATAGAGTAAGTTACCTAAGACTGGAATCATCTGTATCTTAACAGGATTTTAACATTCAAACATCTGGATAACGAAAACGTTTCTTTTTCCCAGATTTTTGCAAACATCCAGGGGAAAATCTGCTGAATATACCTGATAAATGCTGCAACAGAAAACAATGCGTAGTTTCAGCTTAGCTTCCAGTGAATACTGACTTGAGAATGATAAATAATCAAGTATCCATGCATTAAAAAATAGCAAATTCACCCACACAGGGTTCTTGAAGTTTCTGTTTAAAGGTCATGTGTATGATTCAGTTGGTAACAAAGGGATAAGATATCATTACCAATTTCTAGTCCACAAACCCATGAAATACTGGATACCTGCAGGAGCCCTTACTGAAGGGCTTACTTGAAGTGGAAACTCCTCTATTTTTTCACACTCCATACAATGAACACACTTAGAGTTTTGTGCTCTACATCTACCCCTACTTAACTGCTGAAATTACTGTTACTTCATGAAACTTCCATACTCATACATATTTAGTGCATATTTTTTGTAAACTTTTTATTTGCTTACTGAATAACAGCATTGAAAGTATACAAAATTATTTCACACTACAAATACACATCAGTTTGGTTTCAAGCATTCTTAATCACTGCAAAGATTAAAGATCACTTATATCAAGTACACATTTACTCATAGCCACACAGGGAGCAATTACTCTTTTCCATTAATGAATAATTATTCAGAAGTTTGGAGTGTGGCGTTTGAGAGTGAATAACCAACCACCCAGAGACTGCCCATTATCTTCTTACCTGATTAAGAACAAAAACATTAACAAGTAATTAAGCTAGAAAATTATTAATGATTCAATACATTCTGAGAAGAGTGATAAGGAAGGACTTGAAAAAACCCAACATGGAAAAGTAACATCAACGATGTTGCAGCAGAGACCATTGTTCTTAGATGAAGTCAGGAAAAAGTACAAGATGTCACAATAATCTGGGTTTATCTTCATAATATCAGTTTTGTTCTGCCATGAGCATTCTGAAAGGGTAAACAACACTCCTAGGTTTACCCTCCAGGAGTGGCACTGACTCTTCACACAATACCAATCCCTGGCCATTTCTCAGGGAATTTTATGAGATACTGTCACCACCAGCACGGTTTAATGCAGTTTAGTCTACAACGAACACACACTACACTTGCATATACTGAAGATATTCAGAGGACAAAGCCAAAAGAGATGTAACTTCTCTGAGTTGTATTGTGGAATTATTAGCTCTGCCTAGCCAGTGGGAAACTGTTCAGAGTCATGATTGAACACACATTTACCAGTGATACAACCAAACCCGAGAGCCGTCACTGCTGAGGTAACGAATCAGTCAATACGGACAGGCCCGGCGGGACAGCGCCTTTGCTGCTGTCACCTCCAAACCAAGGCTTTCTCCTGGAAACACGCATTGCACAGGTAAGGATCGCAATTAAAGCCTTCAACTGCAAGTTCCAGCTCAACTGTCACGGGCTGCCTTCGAGCACTGCTCCCAGCGCTCGTACATACCGAGATACCTCCCGTCAGTGCCGGGGACAGAGGCACGGGCACGGCGGGCACGGAGCGGGGACACCTGGGGTGTCATCCCCAGTCGCGCTGCAGCTCCCAGTGCTCCCACTGGAAAGCGTTTTCGCAGCCGAGGGTGAGGAAAACGTTTTTTCCGCCCCACTAAGAGCGGGGTGAAGAAGTTGGAGCGCTCCGGGAAGGAGCGGGGTGGGATCGCCTGAGCGCGGGGCTGGGTCTGCCCCGCACCGCGGAGTTCCGCGGCGGAGCCGGCAGCCCGGTCCCGGGGGAGCCCGGGGGAGCCCAGCGGAGCCGGCAGCCCGGTCCCGGGGGAACCCGGCGGAGCCGGCAGCCCCGTCCCGGCGGGGTGCGGGAGCGGCGGGGCAGCGCAGCCGCCCGGGGACTCCGGCGGGAGGGGCGAGGCTGAGGACTTCGCCCGCTGCCCCTCTGGGCGCTTTCGAAACGGCGCGAAGCCGCTCGGGCACATCCTGCACAGCGGCCAAAGGGTGCATTCCGGGGGAAGTCCCAGCCGCGCTCCTGCCCTGCCTCCCCGCGGAGCTCTCCCCCCGCAGCCGCCTCCGCGCCCTCCCGCCGGCGGCCCCGCGCTCCCCGGGACCCCCCCGCGCTCCGCCCGCCGGGCTGGGCCGTGGCTGCCCAGGGTCGGCGGCAGCCCCCACACACCAGCGGCCTCCCCGGCCTGGGCTGAGACAGACGCGGCCTGTGGGTGCCCTGTCCTGCGGAGGGGACCGGCACAGACCCATCTCCCTCCTGCTCGGGCGGCAGGGCGGGAGCGGCCGCGGTCCCGGCCCGGTTCAGCAGCCCTCAGAGCGGGGTCGCGGCAGCCCCGGACCCGCCCGAGCTCCCAGACACGCTTGTGCACAGAGGAGGAAGCGGCGAGGTAAGTCAGCTTGAACACTTTCAGCCCTGGAAATGAAACTCACCACAAAGTTTTTGAAAGTTAATGAACTTTCTCCCTAGCAGGACCGAAGGGGACGGTAGTCCAAAACATTCTGCAGCAGATACATTTAAACCTGTTACACAGTCTGCAGCAGGGAAAAACAAACAAACAGCAAGATCTGCTTTAGCCTGAGGAGCTCTTCCTCCTGCACTTTACACAGCCGGGCCCCACAGCATTTGGTGGTAACATGAAGGGTTAATGTCCTGACAAAGCCCCATCGCTCTGCTACATTATGTTGTCTATGCTGTGGACATCTCTGGGAGTGGGTCATGTTCTGTATCTGCCAAAGATGATATTCTTGTTTCTCCTCTGTCAACAGAACAGGGATTAAGTGTTTCAGGCACAGTGACCCTCTTTTTGTTTCAGGATCAGCTTAGAGGAAATGGGTGAGGATAGTGCTCATGCAGAGGTACCACTGAAAGGAGTGTGGATGTGAATCAATATGGCAAAAAGAATTGTGCATTGAAATTAGCAATGTAGTCCATTGAAACTAGTGTTTTAATCCATTCAATCAAAACGTGTACTAGATTTATATTAAATCAGAGGGACTTGATTTTTGACCTCTGCACTTCAGAACTCAAAAGCACCAAGGTTCGTGAATCATCTACACACTGACTGTCAAAGTCACTTGGCTGTTATGGCCAGGACACTGCTGACTGACTTCACTCCCAGCTCTCTTCCCAAGATAAAAATTCTCTCAGATGTTATTCTGCCACTCCTGTTCCATTTGAAGTAAAACAACAACAAAATGTGAAGAAAACCGTGAAATAACATCTAACTATATAGCTGAAAAATATGTGGCGCAGAAGATTTAAAATATACTACTTATGTTACTTAAAAGGAACATTAGGTTTAGCTTTCTTGGTTGGCAGTTCAGCCTTCTATCCCAGGCAGAGGGTGCCCTATGCTGAGTCCCTCAGAGAAGTCTGCTTTCACATCTGACACCAGACAGAGTTGCAATTGTAGGTACCCATGGATCACATCAGCCTGATACTGTATTCACAGATGTGTTACAATGGTGCAAGGAGCCCTAGCACCTGCTTTCAGAACTCCACTGCCCACCTCTAGCTAACCAGTGTATGATTAACTTAATTATTATATTGTAGCAACAGAATTTTGCTGCTGAAATGCTCGCAGTCTCATATGACCACCAGCCACAGGCCCTGCTGAATTGCAGCTTCTTAAATACAAACTTTTTTAAAACAAGCTCCAGATTTTGATGCTCTACTGCAATATAGGGAATGTATTTTATGTTGCTGTCATATGCATTTCTGCAAGTCTGCTCACTGATTACTGAGGAACATTTACTGCATAAGGAGGTCATGACATAGGGGAACCCAGATAAACACATGCAGTAACATCCAGTAAGGTCCAAAACATTTTTTTTTTGTTGTTGGTTGTGAGTATAGAGCATCCCAGTAGGACCACAATGTATAAACCTCCCTACTTCTACCTCTTTCCTTTTGACACAGCCATTGCAACATTTAGAGGGGTTGGCCATAAACCTATAGTTCTCTACTGGGACAGAGTATCTTTTCCAGATTATCAGGGCCCAGGTCCATATTCTCTCCATATTCACCAGTCTGCTGCTCCTGGATCAATAAAGTCCTGTGGCCCACCAGTGTTGCAGGTTAAACACAGGTACTGCAAAACCATAACCCTCTTCATCACAACCAAAACAAGTAAAAACCACTCTACCTTTGCATCCTCTGCTGCACCACAAAAAGCTGCTAAACCTTTTTCTTCAAGAAAGAATCCTTTAATAGACTTCACCTGAAAAAAAAACCAAAAAAAAAAAACACCAAAGAAACCCAACCAAACAAACCCAACACAGTCCCCATCTTCAGCTGGGAACAATTTTGAATTATCTGTGTGAGGAGAATCAGCTGTGTGAACTTTAGGCTCAGACACATCCCCAGCATCTTTTTTTTTTTTTTTTCAGTACAGAACAAATTGTTCTCCATGGCTGGTTGTTCATTTGGAACTTTTGGGGTTTGTACAGCCCCAAACAAATTTTTTACAAGTTTTCCTAAGAGAAGTCAGAAAATTATGCTTCTTCCCATCTCTTCTCCAAGAGTAAAGGAACATACTTTTGCAAATGAGATTGTGTATAAAATTGTAATTGTACATGGAAAATTTTTAACATTTATCAGCAATTTACACCTAATTTTGTTACAGAGGATTCAATGCATTTCAGGAGAATGTTTGCTTATCTCTTTCAGCTGGGCAGTGCTGGAAGAGATAGGTGTAACGGACCCTGGTAAGTTGTTGTCTCTAGAATACATGACAACAGCTTAGACAGAAGTCATGGGCCAGGGAGAAATATTATTTAAAGCCCAAGGATACCCCATTTCACTAATTGTTTAGACCAAAAGGAACGGTTTCAGGGGAGAGAGCAGGAGAAACCCTTCAGGCTGGCCAGCAGGATCAGTACCTGTGACACACAGGAGATCTGGCACTGAGTCCCTGTGCCCGAACCAGTGCAACACAGAGCTAAATCTGTGGTACAGCCAAGGCTCACAGGCTTCTCTGAAATAAAAAACAACCCTTGCCATTCCTACTCAGCCCAAGGGTCTGGTGGTGTTAGATTGTGACTACTTGGAGCACTCTTGCAGGATCTGGGGTTTGGTAGCAAGGTAGAAAGGCAGGGATGAACGGATTTTGCCTTTCCCTGTGTTAGGAGACACACCTGCAAATCCAGCAGTTTTCACCTTAGGGATAGCAGGAAATGAGTTTGTCACATGTTTGTTTTGTGGAGACACTCTGGCAGAATGTGCAGTGAGCATACTCATCATTTCCACTGTGAATTGCCTTGTGTGATATCACTGTCACAGACCTACAGAGAAGTTTCTGGAATTGTTGTTGTTCTTAAATTTTTGCCTATTAGAGGTGGATGAAGAGAGACTACAAGGAATGCAAAAGTTTCCGAACTCTTATGGGTTTGGCAAATACTTGAAAATGTTCATCTGTCTCAGGAACCAGAAGTGAATCAAAAGCAGACTACATACAATATAGGATAGTACATTTGACTGCTGCATAGACTGCATTAAAAGAATAACAAGACAGTAAATGTTTACTGGTTTATTGCCATTGTTGTTAACTTTCTGGGTAGTGAAAATGGGTAAAGTATACCATTGTCACCTGAAAATGACTGACATTTAGAGGTAGTAATGCTTACATCTTCATTAGTGTCTTTGGGTTTTTTCCTAGGGTAAATCACTGGACTTTTGTCAGAAATTCTGCAAGAGTGACTAACTATCAGTAAAGATGTCCTATTTAATGAAAGGATATAAATGTCACAGTCCCATGATGTGCAAAGTAGCAGGAAGCCTGTTTAAAGTAGGCACATTAAAGAACACGTTAGGCGCCAATGAACAACAATTCAAAAGTTCACGTGCATCATCTCAGCTGAGCTCTGGAAAGGCAAACTCGTACAATTACATCATCGTGGGAGCGGGATCGGCAGGCTGCGTGCTGGCCAACAGGCTGACCGAAGACCCGCAGAGCTCCGTGCTGCTGCTGGAAGCGGGCCCTAAAGACACGCTGCTAGGCAGCAAAAGGCTGCTGTGGAAGATCCACATGCCCGCCGCCCTAACGTACAACCTGTGCGATGAGAAGTACAACTGGCACTACCACACCACCGCCCAGAGGCACCTGGACGAGCGGGTGATGTACTGGCCGCGGGGCAGGGTGTGGGGCGGCTCGTCCTCCCTCAATGCCATGGTCTACATCCGCGGGCACGCCGAGGACTACAACCGCTGGGCCAGGCAGGGGGCTCCGGGCTGGGACTACCAGCACTGCCTGCCCTACTTTAAGAAGGCGCAGACCCACGAGCTGGGGCCGGATCGGTACAGAGGTGGGGATGGCCCCCTGCACGTGTCAAGAGGGAAAACGAACCATCCCCTCCACCGGGCGTTCCTGGAGGCAGCCCAGCAAGCTGGGTACCCCTTCACAGATGACATGAACGGCTATCAGCAGGAGGGCTTTGGCTGGATGGACATGACTATACACCAAGGTAAACCATGAAGGGGTCCTCAAGTCATTTCTATTTCTGACCCAGAAATAATTTTGAAATATGGAGATGTAATCTGCGCTGAATGCCATTTCAGTGTTTAGGTTACTACCCAGCTATGGCACTCTGTATTTACACCCCATTCATTTCTCAGCAGCTTGCTGTCAGTGTCCTGTGTATTTCACTGCAAGTTGCTTTGGTAGGAAAGTCCTGATTCACAGTTAAATTATGTCATTGTGAAATTTGTTATGTTAAAATAGTATCTTTAATTATTATACCAAATCACATTTGCTTTGAACTCTATAAACTCTGTGAAGACTTTCCCTCTGTAGGCATCCTGGTGGTTATTGGCCAAAATCTGAAGCATACTGAGCATGACTATTTTGATGTTTAATGTAAATATACATTGTAGGTCAGAGATGGAGCACAGCTAGTGCTTATCTTCGCCCAGCCATATCACGCCCAAATTTCTCAGTTGCAGAGAAGACACTTGTAACAAAAATCTTGTTCCAAGGAACAAAATGCATTGGTGTTGAGTATGTGAAAAATGGGCAAAGGAAAAAGGTAAGAGATTTTCAATTTCCAGTATGAAAGGCATGAATCAAAGCTAAATTATATATTTCTTTAAAAAACCTTCTATTAAAAATGGCACTTTACTGTGCAAAATGTTCATTTTTTTAGAGGTTATGTTGTTTCTTACAGTATATGATTCCTTGCAGGTATTTTACAGAAGGTGATATTCCAGCAGTATTGATTTAGAGATTAACTTCATCATCACATTTCCATCTCCCAGTGCTGGGGCCACAAGCCATAACTTGATGTTACAGACAGAGTTGTGTAAGATGTGTGACTGGAGCCTGTGGTGCAACCATGCCCTGTCCCAGCACAGACCTGAGTGCTGCAGTGAAAAACACTTCTGGCAGAGGAAAATCTGTAAAAGCCAGACATTGAAATCTGAAAGGCTCAAGGGATAAATGACAAATCTTGCCTTATGGTTGGCTGTGGAATGAGTATTTCTCAGTTTCAGTCCAACTTCTGCTGAAAATGTGATGGTGTGGAAGGAAGCTTGAATTGTCATTACAAAACTCTGTGGATAATTGGTTCATTTTGTCTCTTTCAACCCACTGACTTCTGTAAGACCTAAACCACCCTCACTTGTCTTAGCAGCCGATTATGGACTAGTCTGTAACTAGGATATTGCCTAAAAGGGGCTTGTATGCTAATAACCTAAAATATTTAGTCAGAAACGATTATAAAACAATTACAAAATGTAATAATAATATCCTAGAGAGAGCTGAGTACAAATCTTGGTGATTTGAGTTCAGTAAGCCTTATAAAAGTCAGCAGACAAGTTCTGTGACTGAGCACCTGCCAGCAGTTAAAATGAGTATAAATAATCTGTTCTTTGATTTTCTAAAGCACAGATCAAATCTGCTGCTTTCTAAGTGGGTTGCAAATGATAATCATTTTTCCAATATGAAACAAAAGTTGCAGAATCTTTAACTGATTTCAGAAGCTATTAAATTTCTGTGAAAACAGTACCTCTAATTGCTGTTCTTGTGCCATTATCAAGATCAATTTGTTGAAGTCTTGGAAACCCAATTACACATGATCAAAGACCTTCTGAACACTGGACCATTTAATTGTGAAATTCTTCAATTGCTATGAATTTTCATACATACTAATGTATGTATGAATTCTACATAGTGAATAATATATATTTCTGTCATGTATTGTACAAAATAACACCTTCCAAGTATTTCCCTTCCTTTTCTCCTCCTCCCCTCCCCCCCCAGCATCACAACTGCAGGATTAGTCTGCTTTTACTTTCTGGAAAATTTTATACCTGTCAGGATGGAAGAACTAATAATTTTATTGCATTATGAACATCAAGATGAAGCAATTGACTACATTAAAGTGGTTTTGGTTTTGCAGTCTATTTTAGATAGAATCTCTTTTACATCAGTCATCAGCAAAGTGAAAAGATCACCAAGACCTGACTCAAAAATGATTCAAAACCCATTCACCAGCCAGTGACTTGTTATTTGTCAAACACTGAAGTCCTAGAGGTCTCCCAGGACTCCAGTAAGCCCCTCTGACAAAAGTAGGAAAGGTAGATTGAACACTCCTGGAGTTTTTAAGTTCAGAATCAAGCAGAAAAGTATATTTATACTTTATATTTCATATAAAGGATGAAAATGTTTCAATGTATTACAGACTAACCCAAACAAAAGTGTTTCAAAGTCACTTTTTCCTCTTATCATGTTAGCTGTGACATTATGAAAAACTTTGGGTGGGCTAGGAATAACTACAGTGCTGACTTTGCAGTGGGTTTAGGCTGAGCAAGCATCATTTGAATGCTGCTGTGAACAAACTGGTACCAGTCCTGTGTGTACCACAGAAAATGTAAATAAGTTCAATAAGTTTGTATAGCATGCACAGTACAGCTCTAAGTATTGATTCAGCAGGCTCTGACATGGTGTTTATTAGTCTTAACATAGTAATGATTGCCCAGAGCAAATAAGTAAAAGATAACAGCACTGGCCATCCGCTGGCCAGATCAGATGAACACCATGAAAATGTTTTTATTATCATTACACTTGGATGTTACTGTAGCAACAATCTCATCTGCCATCATTCTGTGCAGCTGAGGTGTCATTCAGAACGGACAGGATTACCAGTTAATATGCATTCCATGCTAATCTGCTAAAACTCTGAGTCAAAGGCAGCGGAATAATTTAGCAGCCTGTATCATGACCAGCTCAGGGCTCAGACCAAACCATTTGATGAAAAGACTGTCAGCAAAAGAAAATTCAATCTATGCCTGCAGTCGAATTTATCAGTAGTGCTTTAGTGGATGGGGGGGCTTTGGACTCCCACAAGCTAAGAAATCAAACTTTAGCCTTGCTTGAATTAAAAAAAAAAAATAAGCTCTTGAGAATTTTTGAGCTACCATGTCTGTGAATTTCAAATCTTCCTTAGGAATTTCAGTTTTAATTTATAAAGGGTTACTGAAAATGGCAGAGAGGCTCAGCTGCCTGATCCGAGTGCCACAGGTACCCTTCCCCTGGCAAGTAGGACAGGAGCTGGGCTGAGTGTTTCTGTGCCACACTGTTTGAATGGATTGTAAAGATGGGAATAAACACAGGAATGATCAAAGCAAAAGCTTGATTACTTCTCTCTGTGGAAAATTCTGACAGGACAGGAATACATTTAAATGAGGAAAATGTGACGGAGGGGTGTCTAATCTGGATCAGAACAGCATATCCAAAGAGCAGTCCCTGATGCTGCTTGCATTCGGCTCAGGCTTAATAATCTTAGGGCTTTTGTGCTCATTTCCTTTTAGGTTTTTGCCAATAAGGAAGTTATTTTAAGTGGAGGTGCCATAAATTCTCCCCAGCTGCTTATGTTGTCTGGAATTGGAAATGCAGATGATCTAAAAAAACTGGGGATCCCTGTTGTTTGCCATCTTCCTGGTAAATTTTTTTCTTTCTTCTTCCTATGGATGCAACTGAATGACCATTAAATTAAATTAATCATGAAGTTGAGTTTTCTTTATGAAAGAAGTTATGAAACACATGTTGAAAACATGTTTGTTACAAATCAGTGGAAAGATGCATTGATTTTATACAAATCAGTGGAAACATGCATTGATTTTAGAACTAAGCAACAAACTCCTACTCTTTCTTCACCACATTTGACAGTGAAAAATGTCTTTCTGAAGGCATATTTTTATAGTTAGGCAGCACACTTGTCATTAAGAGTTTTGATTTCATTTTGATCCACAACAGATTGTATAAACTCCCACTGTCACAAATACTCAAATATAGAAGAAATAACATGAACTTTTCCTTAAAGCTAAAGAAGTAAGCACAGTATTTAGAAGCCATACCTGGCAATTTTAGAACAACTGATATATCTGCCATTTAGCTTTCTATTTTCATTCCAGTTATGTTTATGTAAAACCTTATTCTGACACGAGCAAAAGGCTGATGTGACTCATGGCCATGGTCTGTGTCATCACTGCCCTTGTAAGAGGTTGGTTTAGTTCCCACTTAAGATGTTCTCTGCTTGAAACACAGTGGGTAATTGTTCTGTGTGAAATAACCTTTTTTTCCTCTCACTTTCTTCTCCCTCCCCCCTCTCTACCCCCTGCAGGAGTAGGCCAGAACCTTCAAGATCATTTAGAAGTGTATGTCCAGCACAAGTGCACCAAACCCATTACCCTATACAGTGCACAAAAGCCACTTAACATGGTGAGGATTGGTCTCGAATGGCTTTGGAAATTTACAGGTATGAAGCAAACTGTGCAATCATTCTACCACTGACTGATTTAGAATTGTGACAGCCTTTTATCCCTGAGTTTTATAGTCTGGGAGCCTCAATATGTAATCTTTTTCATGCTCTGGGAAATAGCTGGAACTTGCAAATGGATTTGAACTATTTCTTTTCTTCTATACCAGAATATTTTAAAGTTTTTATGTCTCAGGTAATGAAGGAGGTTATTATACATCAGTTTTAACATTTCTGTATCTCATGTGAAGAAAAATTCTGCATTTAAAAATCAGTGCTACTAAGAAAAACTATTGTAAAAAAGATGGAGAA
Source organism: Nicator chloris (assembly GCA_013400495.1). Classification (NCBI taxonomy): domain Eukaryota; kingdom Metazoa; phylum Chordata; class Aves; order Passeriformes; family Pycnonotidae; genus Nicator; species Nicator chloris. The sequence goes on from WAAE01015030.1 coordinate 63,537, forward strand.
AATATTCAATTTTAAATCAATGTGATGTCAACAAAAACATATTGTTGAACTGACTTAAGTTTTCTGTATAAAAAAGTCTCAAAAGAATTTGTTTGTTGGTCTGATCAGAATCATTTTGGCCAGCAAGTAAATGTGAATTGACTTGCCATAAAATGACACATGCATTTTACAGCACCTCAGTCATAAGTTGTACCTTAAAAAGAATCTGTAAATATAATCCCTGATGTCAGTTAAATAGCTTGGCCAAAGTTGAGCTCTACATCACTTGCTGAATTATGTTATTATTTGGCAACAACTTCTGGGTATATGTGTGTTTTTACCATGCAAGTAAATATTGAGGGCTAACTTACAGTTTTAAACAGGGATGAAAATAACATAAGGCACTTTGCAGGGCCTTCATCTTTCCCTTCAGGCACTGTGGATGGCTGTGCCTTTTCCATGTGACTGATGGGATAACTGCAGTGCACGGCACAGAGCGAGCAGTGCAGGAATGGCAGGATGTGCAGCCAGTTCCCTCCACACCTGTTAGGATCCAAATCCCCTGCTGGAGTCAGAGCCTTGGCCTGCCAGTTACAGTGAGATAACTGCAACATCCCATTCCCAGAGCGGTGGGATTTCCAAAGTTACACATATTCACATTTATCCAGGAATTAAAAAGCAGATGAAAGTGATGCACACTGCTTAAACACGAGCCATTCATCATGCATTTGCATTCCTTGCAATTGACCTGGACACTTAAATTATTCATAGTAGCGCAACTAAGGGTTAAAAACAAGTGGACTTGTTACTCTTCCGAGGTATTTCATGGCATCTTCTCTCCCCTTCACACTCTCTAGGTGAGGGAGCCACTGCCCACTTAGAATCTGGTGGTTTCATCCGAAGTGAACCAGGGGTTCCTCACCCTGACATTCAGTTCCACTTTCTTCCATCTCAGGTGATTGACCACGGTCGGGTTGCTTCCACAATGGAAGCTTTCCAGGTGAGTTGAAGAGAATGTTCCAGCAAGGTTTCGTAGACATTGGCAAGGAGGTTTATGCTCCATTATAAATGTTGGTAATTTTGCTATATACTGAAAAAATACTTTGTTCAGTATAATATGAAATAGACTGCTTAACCTCCTTCACTGGGGATCAAACACAGCCTTGTTATTTGATATTGCCACCAAACTTAGGTCAGTTTTTATCTCTGGGAAAGAAGGCAAGTATTGAATTAAGTATTCACTGCACTGAAGTGCCCTAGTGCTGTGGGTTAGGACACAATTTTGCAGTGGAACAAGATGTTCCCTCTTCCACTGCAGTTTAGACAAATGTTTAATTGAAAATGTATAGAAACACTCATTTATTCACTGGCACAAATCCAAGCCCCTTTTTAGACTATCATCTTGATCCAAAACTCTGAAGGCTAATTCTGGGGAACTGTCACTGAATATACATGTTTTTTTCCTTGCTAATCTCTTTTCTTCAGAGACATAATATTTTGGTCCAGTTGCTGTTTGTATTAGAGTGCTCTGATACTATTAAATTGGAATGGTTGCATTTTAAATGAAAAGAACAGCTCTGAGGTGATGTGACAGGTATATTTCCTCCCTGCAATGGGATTACATATTTACAAAAGAAATTACATAAAATGGAAAAGTGTTCAGTGCTGTTCTCCATCTCTGGTTAATGTTTACATTTGCTGAATTTGTAAAGTGTGTCTAAACTGAAAACCAAGACAAAACAACACACCCATGCATTATTTGGAAGTGGGTCTGGTGGGATTGTGTATGAGCACAGCGGGGGTGTTGCAGGTCCACGTGGGACCCATGAGGAGCACAAGTGTGGGCTGGCTGAAGCTGAAGAGTTCAGACCCAAGTGAGCACCCCATCATTGAGCCCAACTATCTGTCAACAGGTAAATGCAGCCTCTCCTTGCTCTGATGTCAGCTTATTTCCCACCTGTTTCAGTAGCTGATTTTTGTGCCAACTAAACACCGGTTCAGAAGTGCTGGTTGGCACACTGTTACTTGTTTCTCATTTATAAAAGTCAACTAGTATGAAAAGAGGTGATTGTGCAAAGCACTGGGTAAACTAGAAAGAATTCTCTGTTGGGGATGAAGTCAGAACTCTCAGTATCTGCTGTATCTTGCTGTTTGTTTCATCACCACCTCTGCTTGTGAAGGAATTAATTTATTTTGCTTCTTTGTGCTGAGACTATTCTCCTTCTCCTAGACGGTGGGTTCAGCCAGAAAAAGTGCAATTCCTCATAGTTCACATCTTCCCTTTTGGGGCTGTGCAATATAAGTGACAGTTTTGTTCACAGTGAATGTAAATATCTGTGACTTTGAAAAATATTCTGCTTTATTATGGCTTTCAGCAAGAATGAGAGACTTTCCTTCCAGCCTTTTTTTCTGCAATGCTGCTTTTTTCTGGTTTGCATTCTGCACATACCAGTAAATTAAGTGTGTACTTACAATTATCATATTTTCTCTCTATACAGAAAGAGATATTTGGGAGTTCCGCCAGTGTGTCAAGTTGACCAGAGAGATCTTTGCTCAGAAAGCTTTTGAAAGATTTCGTGGGCCTGAAATTCAACCAGGAAATCATGTTCAGTCTGACAAAGAAATAGATGCTTTCATAAGGCAGAAGGCTGATAGTGCCTATCACCCTTCCTGCACCTGTAAAATGGGCCAGCCCTCAGACAGCACTGCTGTAGTGGATCCCCAAACAAAAGTAATTGGTGTTGAAAACCTGAGAGTAGTTGATGCTTCCATAATGCCCAGTATTGTCACTGGAAACTTGAATGCCCCAACTATCATGATAGCAGAGAAAGCTGCAGATATAATTAAGGGCCTCCCATCACTTCAGGAGAAAAATGTCCCTGTATATAAACCCAAGACCTTGGAAACACAGAGATAAATAAATATTCTCATCCTTTCATATAATTTGCTATTTAGGCTTTCATCAGCATGTTGGTATCTCACACTGAAGCTGCCAACATGATAAATATCATGCAAAACAACATATCCTATTAAAATAATTATTAATTTGAATAATGGTTTTGGTATTAGACTACCTACTGTGTTTTTAATCAGCTGGCTTGTTGTATATTTTAGAATCATAGAAAATGTTGAAGGGACCAATCAGGATCATTGAGTCCAACTCCTGGCCCTGTGCAGGACAGTCCAAGAATCACAAATTTAGTTAAATATGACCTTTTGTGGTAAATTCAGATTTTCTGTTGAAGAGAAGCTGTTTCTAAATGACAAGATGGTTGTACACATCAGCCAGAAATACCAGATTGCATGAGGAATGGAAGAGATTAATGTGTGCTGTTTTGAAAATGATTGTTATTTGAAGAATTTTAACTGCTACGAGAATGTGACCCAGGATAATCAGTGATCACCACATCCTGCAAAGAATGGTCAAGCAAATGTAAGCACTTATGCAGTTTCATATGCAAGAGCTGAATTAGTTTGTATCAGAATTCTTAGGAAAGGAAGGCACCTGCATGTTCTTAGTTTGTCAAACGTGGGTTTTATGAAAGGAATGCAGAGTTTACAAATCCTCACTCAAAGTTAGATTTCACTAAGCTCAGCAGTCTCTAACTGTGTAGCATTCAGGGAGAAGACATACAGTGTATTTATTGGAAACTTGTTTTTCTAAAAAAATGCAGAACTGGAGTTGATATTTATAAAGATCTGGAAAATTTTGGTTTGCCTTTTTTTTTTTTTTTTCCCCCCCACAACGAGCTTGGTAGAATTCTGCTCACAGTTTCAGCTGATGTAGCTGCACCACTAGCAGTAAGAGATCTGCACTCCCTGTAACATCCTTAATGTGACTTTGCTCAGATGATTGTTTGCAAAAGATATTTATCAGTAAATATTCTGAATGGTGCCTTGCTATAACTCAAATTTTATTTAGAAAAATTACAACCAAACTATATTTTAAATGAAATGTTACTCAGAATAACTGTGTAAGGTCAGATATTGATGATATGGGAAGAGGTCTTTTTAAATTAGAAGGCAAATATCTCACTCAGTGAACCAATGCTATATTCTAGCTGGGACTTAAATCTTTGCTTTTTGAAGTTTCAGATGTGTACGTTAAGACACTTGAGCTTTCATGGCTGTTTCTGGTGTCAAACTAACTTTCAGGTACTGATTAAAAAAAAAAACACCTAAAGAAACTGAACTCACTGAAATAAATCGATTCCATTGATTATTTTGTATTCATGAAATATTCCAAAGTAACTTCTGACTAAGCATATGTCAAATCATAAAGTAAAGGCTTCTGTAGCCTAAGATTGCTCAGGACTTGTGGCAAAAGGAATAAACATTTTTTCAGAAAAAACCCTGGAATTTTACACCATTTTAACAGACTGTAGAAAACCTTGCTGACTCAGATGTTGGCTGGAGGGACAACTGCAGATGTTTAAGGCAGATATTTGTACCTGGTGCTGCTCTCTGTAAGGCACTGACTGGAAGCTCTGCTGAAGGAAAGGACTTTAGAGCATCTGCAAAAACACCAACAAAACCACTGAAGATGGAAGATGATAGCAGTGAACTCTGCTCCAAAGGGAGACAGGTAAACCCTTTCTATGTATGTGATGCATTCTTTTGAAATGAGGAGAAGACCCAGAATATTTCATGTCATAGGTGATTGATTAGCTGAGCTAAGAAGACAATTCATATGGTGTAACTCTTTGAGAAAAGCAAGGACTGTATATTCTGTACCTCCTAATGGCAAATAATTCCTTCTCAGCACTTAGGCTTGTGTGATTTTCCTTTAATGGTATTCAGTAAGTTCTAGTCATTTGTCATTTGGAATACAAGGGTATTTTAAGTTCTATACACTGCTGAGGCTTACCACAGTCCTGTGCAGTTGATCAGGGAGGCAATTTGGCAAGATGAGATGCTGAAGTTGCTCCATTTGCACAAGACATGGGTTTCCACTCTAGGCATGCAAGATGGGAATTGTTACTATGCAAGTGCAGAGGATTAATTAGGCACTGGCTCAGATAACTTACCACTGAACAAGCACAGACCTCTCCTCTGCTGTTATGCCAAGCTCTAGAAAGAGGAGTGAAGAGCAAGGTTAGGTATCCATGTGTCTTATGTTCAGGAGACATTGCTGCACTGAGAAATCAGATAATTGGGCATTTCTTCTGAAACATCATCACCTTTTCTTGCAGTTCCAGGCACCCATGGACATCTTGCAGATTCCTCTCCTTCTAAACACTTAATCATTTTCATTGCTGTGAACTGCAGTTGCTTTATTAACTCCAGCCTCTGTTCTGCTGTGGAACATTGAGGCTCCTTCATGAGGTTCCTTTGATGCAGTGCTGAAGGGTTTGCTGCCCTGGGGAAATCTTGAAGTAGCATCAATTCACCATTAGTTTCTCCTGTGTTGTATCTGATTGCTGATATTGAATTCCTGTTAAAAATTTTTCTGACTTCCAGCAGAGTCACGTCTGCTAAAGGGTCCTTAGAACAGGTCTAGGTTATTCTAACACATCCTGTGGGGCACTGGCAATCTCACAGCTAAAATTAACCATCTTTTACACCTTATTGGGCTGCAGAACACAGGCTGTAATTCCACAGTTTTACCTGTTTAACACAACAATACAGTGTGGTTATTCCCAATTCTACCCAGATATAAATTCTATAAATATACAGATAATATATTATGTGTTCAAAACCAGTTAACTGTACAAGCTGTTTGATTCAAGAATTACTAGACCTGCCAGCATGGCCTGGAGCAGCAATGGCACTGCAAGAGAGAACCCCAGCATCTCCATGGAAATGGCTTGCTGCAGATGCTCCAGGCACCTGGAGGTCTCTGGCTGGGGACAATGAGATTAAGAAAGAAAAGTGACCAAAAACATTTCTTTTGCACACACATTCCTGCTCAAGTCGTTTCAGTATGAGAAGTGCTTTTAAAAGCAGCAGAGTATAGCAGTATTTGTAAAATTGGATTGTATTTCATTTATATAAGATTTTGTACACCACAACCTTAAAATCCTTTCCAAGTGTCTGCTGTCAATTAGTCTGCAGCCAAATTAGGCAGCTATACGAACACTGCAAAAGTGGGCTAGGAACATGCATTTTCTATAAAATAAACATAGGAACAGATTTTGAGGAATAAGAAAAGCATAAATATATTAAATAATATAAAATACAGCTATATCATGTATCATCAAATAATAAAAGTAATTAAATCTTTTAATTTAGTTAAAAAGAGGAGGGAGAACACAAGCACATCTTAGTGTATCATTTTTAGTCTCAATTCTTCTGTCAGCCAAGCTCCAAAAAAAGACACTATTCAAATGTGACTATATTTTATAGATTCATTTTTTCAGTGAATTTACTTCACTGTAGAACACTCATCAGTGTATAATTCTTTCCTAGTATTTTCTCTCATTAAATACATATATAAACAAATTTGGAGTCTCACAAATGATGATTTAATGGTTGAGAGAACTTCTAGGCTTTCTGTACCAATTACTATGATTGGTAGTATTCTAAGGGTGCCAATTACCACGTAATTATGCATATATTGATTACTTGTTACCACATATTTCTGTAGTAAAACCAAACAAGTATTCTTTGAATCTATACAAATGTTCTCCCCTAAGCCAACAACGACACAGAACATGGTCTGCAACTAAATTTCCTTCACTGTTTATTTTTGCAAACAGTTCTCTCATAAAATTTCTTATCTTCCTTAAAGAGTCTCTCGTCACACGATTAAAGGCTGAGGAGAAAGAGCATGAAAATACAGTGAGGTCAGCATTTTGTTTTCTGTCTCCTTGGAGAAATCACTGATGAAAAATCCTGTCCCTCTGCTCAATCTGCCAAACCTGACGTGCTATCAAACATCCACGCTGGACAAAATACAAGTCTGAGATGGTTTTCCTCCTTTTTTTTTTTAAGTTTAACTTCAGTTGCCCTGAAGGTGGTTATCAGAAGTGAGCTTACCACAGTAGGCAGACCTTTGACATCTACTTGTTATTTCACAGGGATAGCTCCATTTTGGCCTCCCAGATTTTGTTTCTGTAAGCTGGGGAAGTGTAACAAAGTGAGTATTGCTGGGTAACCTACCCAAGAGCTTCCCAAGGCAGCATGGAAAATTTATTTGGATGTTTCAGTGTATTTTAGTCCAATTTTCCTAATCACTTCCATAGGTCTGTCTCTAGGGATGTAGTAATCCCTGCTGCACATGAATACTCTTAATTGCTTCATTTCTTTGTGGTTAACAGCAACCATTCATAAAAGACTTGCACATTGTGATGCTGCAGACTGAGACCCTATTTCACACATTCCCTCCCATTCTTGTAACATTGTAAATTGAATTTAACCTTTGGAACTTCTTTGTGAAAAATTATTAGTAAAAGGACTCCCAAGTATAATAAAATTATTACACAGTTTTATTTGGAGAACATTTTGCATTTGTTTTAATACAAAATGACGTAGGTCAAGAAATAATTTACAAACTTTTAAGTTCTTATCCTGGCATTTGAAATAAGAATGATTTCAGAGGAAGTCCGTAAGCTATTCATAGGAAACTGTCATTATGTACAAAATGTTTATTGACATGTTTTAAACATCACATTTGTAAAAATGTGAACTGGATTGCTATCTAGCATAGGAACTACAGGTAAAACCTGATAAGATAACTTGTTAGAACAAGTCATTGGTATCCAGTGCTAACAAAGTAGACAGTAGCTTTCAGGGTGTCTTAATTAATCCTCCAAGGTCATTTCAGCCTCAAAGACATTTCAGGGTTTTACTGCATTGTGAACAATATCGAAGCCCTCTCTTGATTGCATAAAAATAAATCTTTGAAATAGTACACACAGAACAACAGAAAGGTAGAGGCAATAAAATATTATGATTTTTTATATCAAGGTTTTTGATACAGTTCTGTGTAGAACTGTACTATCACATTTCTTCTCTTTCCAAGCAGAGAAAGTTGTACTGAAGTAAAGCATTTTCATTTACCTGTGAAGTATTTTCTGCCTCAGATATTTCCTGTGCCAGTTTAGGGTATGTAGGTATTACACTTTGCCAAAACTAATTGCCTCATGACCAGGAATACCCTGGCATGAGCTTGCTAAGGTTTTGGGGTTTGGGGTTTTTTTGCGTGGGGTTATTACAAAAATAAAATTAGAACTTACTTTTCAGTCAGAAAAAAAAGTTGAAATTACTTTAAATTTTTACCTTTCCAAGTATAAGACTGAATAGTCAACGGTGCATCCCTTTTGCAGAGAGATTCTTTAGACTCAATTATTTAAAAAAAAATCTGATCTGCTGCCAAGTTCAAACTTGACACTTTATCCCAAAAAGAGATTTACACTGAGAGGTGGCTCTAAATATTTAAGCTATAGATCTATATATTCCAAGTAAAAATACTTCTATCTAGAATTCTGTGGGGAGTTACAATAATTAGGGTCCATAAATATTGCTGCAGTTCAATTACGGTACAATAATTACAAAATATAGAACATCTCTTTACAAATACAAATCATTGTATATTACAATTAATTTACAATATTTTCTACTATATAATTTTTAGCAAACTATCTTATCTAATTCTACTATAACCTGGTTGCAAGTGCATTAGTAAGAATGCAATTATTCCAGTATATTTTGCCCTTAACATGATAGTCATAAAACAGACCATCTGAATGATATTTTCCTATGTAAACTGATGTTACATATGACGGATTATTCTTTATATAACTTCTTTTTCCAACGATCTCTAACAGGTAGAGCATGACAAATTGTATTTTAGAAGAGCATTAAGAAAAGAAATCAGGAGGCAAGTTTGAAAACAATGTTAGAATGGATATGCAATGGGTAGCTGATATGCTTTGAGCACTGAGGTAATGACATTATTGGTTGTCATCACTCATCTCATGTTGCTGTTTCCTGCACAATCTTGTGTCAGACCTCTACAGACATTGTCACTGACAAAATCCTGCTCTACTAGGAAGGACAGCAGCACAAGGTTGAAAGACAGGCAAGATATTACACCTCAGAATCCTGCTCTAGCCCTCAAAAAACTGATTGTCACAATCTGTTTGGTTTCAAAGTACCCTTATTCCTACAGAGGAACTGAAGATTCTGTGGGAGGAGACTTGACCTACTGCAGCTCTGTTCACATTTCGGCAACCTGGAGATAATAAATTTCTTAGTTATGGCTTCCTTGAGGTGTGACATCACTCGTACAAAACTTGGACTGGTTATTCATTCCAGCTAGTGCCTAGCATCTTGAAACTAGGAGGCACTTTTTCTGTTATTGGAACGTTTTCCTTGCTAACTACTATAAGCTTGTAATGCATATCATTTCATCAGCTAAGTCCTCTTCGTATCGTCCCGTTTCCGGCTCTTCGTCGCTGTAGCCAGGACCAAAATCTTGAAGTTCGTAATCCTGTCTGCTTAAAATGGGAAACATATCCCCGTTGGCCCCGTTGCTGATGTTCCCATTGAGAAGGTTGCTTGCTGCACTCTCCATCTCGTCAATAGTCATGTCACACGCATCAGCAATCTCGTGTTTCGTAGCCGAAACAAATTTAGGGTCCTTTGCATACCTTCCCAGGCCTTCAGATATAAGTACCTGGCAGAGGGAGGGGAGAGAGTGAGAATTTCAGTGGAATTACAGAACTGACAGATCATAACATTGCTCACTGATGGAAAGCACTAGGAACCCCATGCTGAATCACTGGAGCAACCCACAGCCAAAGTGTACAGGTAAATAACAATTAAATCGACAACGAGAAGTCTCCAAAGCACGCGGTGATGTGTGCCAATGTAAGTGGTGCTGCAGTACATCTGACACTTCTCCTCAGAGATTTGGCAGTAGTGTTTGCCTAACACCAATCATCAGGCTGATACACTAAAGACAACTCACATGGTGCAGTTAGAACAATTGCCTGAAATACAGAATTTTATATGTTCTCATTACTTTAGAGTACATGGAAAAAAGATGTTGAATTCCCATTTGCAAAAGCATAACAAAACGTGTTGTTTAGCTCATAGCAATGGAAAGGAAGTGACAGATGGAAGCTACAACATTAACTATGATTCAGAAACGCTGCACACGTGTTATCAAATCTTTTTTAGTATGAAAGAGAATTCTTAGCATTCTTTAGTACAGCTACAAATCAATCCCTGCAGTTCTTACTCTCCTCTCTGCATTTAGTGCACTCATTCATGGAGTTTTTGATCTTTTATTGAGATTACTGCAAAAAGGGGGATTTATTTCTATAGAAACAACAGAGAGAACAGGCACATACATCATCTCTTCCCTATTGCCATTGTGGCAGGATACTTCAGAACTGATGCTCCTCTAGAAAAGTTAAGTTTCAAAATTTTGAAGTATCTTTAGTTCTCTGATTAATCTCTTGCTAATGTGAGGATCTGGATTCAGTAGAAATCCTTTGCTACATGAGTGTTATGAACAAATTCCCCTCTTTACCTAAAGCCAGTTTGTGGCTATAAAACTAAAACTCCATTTTCAGAGAGCTGATGTGAACCTAATTACGTGCTTTTAAAAGTCAACCCCGAAGCTGCACAGGCAGACACCCGTGGCTCGTGCAGAGGTGCCTGCAGCACTCACCGCCTCCACCAGGCTGTCTGCACTCCTCTGCTTGTCGCTGTGTTTGTGCCTCAGGTCGTTGGGGACGGTCAGGCTGGCTGGCGTGAAGGTCCGGTAGGAAATGTCGGGCTCATCCGTGTACCAGGAGCTCCTGTGCAAGGAAGGCAGGCTGCCATTCATGTGCTCAGTGGAGTCAGCCCTGTCCACCTGGATCAGAGGGGTGTAGTAGGGGGAACGGTCCCTGTTGGGAGGGGTGGCAGGTGGGGTGGCCCAGGAACGCGTCGAGCGACTCGGAGAATGCTTATGAGCTTTGCTGGAATCCAGACCTGCCACAGCCATCACCTGCAAAGGGAACAGTGTTAGAAGTTGGTGATTTCAAATACTCAGTCATACTCATTTCTCACTTCAGCAGTTAGCTCAAACCAATTTTTCAGGCAGCAGCCACATGAAGTTAACATTTTCTGATGTGTAGTAGCCATGTAAGAGAGGAACAGGACTGAAATTGGTAAACTGACACAACAAAACGGTATTTTTCCATTTTACTCATATCACAAAATCTTTTTGCTTAAAGAATATATTAAAGAAAACAAAGTATAGAAACATTCCTTCTGTCCAGGACAGGATAGGAAGTTGTCAGCATTTTCCAAGCTGGGCACTGAGCCTCAGAAGGTATCTATCTTGTATGTGCAAATTGTCACAAATGGATTTGAGATAGGCAAAGATTAATAGCCAGCTGCTGTATTATGCAGTCCTGGTCAAAATTTAGGCCAGGTGACTCTTTGTGAACACTCTGAGTCAAAGGGGCAGGCTACTCATTCTGTGTTTTGTACAAGGTCGATGTTTGAGAAGCCTTGTGTCTAGCAACAAATACACCAGTACTGCTTCAAACAACAGGGAAAGTCAGGAGTGCAGTGTAGAGGCTGGAAAGATGTACTTCACTGTGAGTTAAGGCAGAGTTTGAGTTTACCTGCTGTTGCATTAGGTGAAGTGGCAAAGCTGTGCGATGGTGGAAATTAGGAGAGAGTGGGATGTCGTCTTGGCTACTTTGTCGGCGGAGGCATTCGAAATTAAAGGAAGATCGTCTGTGTGCTACAGGGAAACCATAATTCATTAGAAAAACAAAACATTTTTCCTCAAAGTCTATCATTTCCAGAATTCCAGGGTGAGTGAACAAATGATACAAATAAAAACAGATCCTTCAGTAAGAAACAAGTTGTGGTGGTAGAAGCAAGCGGCTGGTTATAAGATAAAGGACAGACTTATCACATAAGCAAAAGCAGTCCCAGGTAGAAATCACAGAAGCAACCTAACATGACAAAGTTGGAAGCAGCTGTTTCAGAAAACAAGCTTGTCTGATGCAGCTGACTGGCTCAGACACTCAACTGCAGAGTTTTGCTATAAACTGCTGTGACTTTCTTGCTTCCTCCCCATGGCTTCAAGCTCTTGATTCTAATAAAACAGATTTCCCAAAGGAAATATGAAATCTCCAGTTCCTTGGAAGCAATATGCAATATGTAAAACCATATCCAAGTGAACTTAACATCTATTCCTGATGTTTATTCTGTTGCTTCGGACGGTAATCATCCATGGTCTCTGCTGTTATGTGCACTTTTGTGATAGAAAAGAAAAAGTAGAAATCTGAACTGAATCAAGATGTTTGGCTGATGTTTCAGCTGATCTTGTTGAAAGCCTGCAGAATGATGGGAAGCACGTGGGTATCACTCCCCTGTGCCAGCTTCAAGGCACAGAAAGCCTGGCTGCTGAACTGCATCTGGAATCCAGATGCACCCTCACAGCTGCAAGCACTGGAGTGGGACACTGGAGAGAACCTGGCTGTACCAAGTCAAGTGCCACGGAGTTATGGCACCCCATGGTTATCATCAGACACTTCATGCTGGATACTAACAAACAGCCACTGACCTAAAACAGGCACCTCCACCAGGTGATTCTGTCCAGCTAAAGCAAACTTTGTCTCTCTCCCTTGTCTCTATAGCAAATCCAAATACAGGAAGGCAAGCCTTAGCTCCTGATCCTAACGTGCTAAATGTCCCAATACCAAAATGCAAAATAAGCAGCTCAAAAAGCCCCGTCATCCAAAACAAGGCACACTTCTTTGCACATGCTTCCCTGAAGAGCAGAGGCTGAAAGAAAATCTCAATCATTCCTCAGTACACTTCTGGAAGCTGCTCAATTACTGTGGTGATGAGTTTGGTATAGAAACATCCAGAAAGCTTGACACAGAGCTTGGTTTACTGACTGCAGTACTCAGCCAAGGCACTGGATGTTATGTTCACTTGGACTGAAGCAGATGCTAGCAGGAACTGTTCAGTGCAATGTGCATGTCCTTTTTTTTCCCCCTTTTTTATTTCTTCTTTATTTATGTGAGATGATCAAGGCTTCCTCTCCAGGCCAAGCACTGGTTACAAATAATAGATTTGAGATTCTTTTAAAATCTGCTCAGATACTGAGCTGCTAAAATCTCTCAACTCTTTTCTGGAATATTAAATAAATGGTTATGACAGGAGGTCTGACACTGATGCTCTTATGACGTTACATTGGTGAAAGTCAAGGACATCCTAAATTACCCTTATGCAACTTTGATCAGAACTAGCTCTCTTATCCTAGGATATCAAATACTCTTATCTAGTACCTTAACCTAGTCCCCTGCAGATGAGATAAAAAGCATAACTTCCTCTAGGTAAATGACTGCCAAACACCATCATTAAAACTTTATCTCCAAGAATGCAGTTAGAGGAAACCTTCAACTCTCCACTCGAAACACTTTCATGGGCAGACCCAGGACAATTTTTATATTGAAGTTTTTCTTCTGCAATCTGTGGAATGGATATACAAAACATCTATCTGTTTCTTTGGCCTAAAATTCCTCTGCTATCAGAAAAGCTTGTAGAAAGATGTACAGAGGTCTCCTTTCACAGTCTCTCCCTCCTCTGATGTATTTCCCTTACGCTATTGAAAGACAGACAGCAGCTTTCTGTTCCCTGCACTATTGCTGAGATATTTACTTTCTGTGGTGCAAGACTCATTCTGCCCCTGTGCCCCTTAAGGGCAGAAAGCCAAACAGCAGAGAGCATGCCAGTCTTGTCATAAGGAGCTGATTGCCTAAAGTGTGGATCCAATACTGGCAGTACTGCTGGAGAATGCTACCTGTATTATATAAAAATATATTTTGCTGCTGCCTTTTACCACAGCTTTCTGTAGCTTTAAACAGTCTGAGACTGTACCTCAGATATAAAATTATCTCAATACACTTGAGAATCTCTGAGACAAGGGAAAGCCTTAAAAAGAGGTTGCTTTTGATCTTCTAGTGCCACCCCAAGTACTTCCTCTCTGGGAAGTGTCAGAGGTCAAAGACCAAACCCAAGAATTTTGAGTCTGTGCCTAGTTTAACCAGAAAATCAGCACTGCTAATCTCTGCAGTATGGCCTGGAATATACAAAGACAAAATTGCAAGATAAGAAGCATGACATCTTGTAGAAATGAAGATAAAGCATTATTGTTCTTGAAATAAGGAAAAACCAAGGGATAGAGATATAAGGAAGAGAAGAAATTAGAATTAAATAAACAGGATAAAACATCTGTTGACAATGCTAATTCTACCTATAAACTGAAACATCTTCTCCCTCAGAACAAACACAGAATTTTAAGCACTGTTCCTGAGACAGTAGAATAAAGTACCAATGTCAATCTGAAATAAGATGCTTAAAATCCAGGCTTTTTAAAAAGCCTTTTTAAACTGGAATCTGTCTGAATGCATTTGAATTATTTCAGATTTGCAAATAAATTGTCCTTAATGTACTTACGTGGTGGTGTTGGAGGTAGCAGCCGTCTCCTAGGAGATCTTTTTGTATCATAACAGGTCTGTGAATCATCTTCCTCAAAAAAACCGTGTGGGTGATGGTAACCTTTTGGTCTCTCAAAATCTGAGTCATGGCAGTGATATCTACAGTGGTAATCATATCTGTGCCTGCATTAAAAAACAACAAAGAAAATATTCTTTCAGTGAGTTTTTGTAAACAGTTACAAAATTACTTTCCTTCTAAAAGATTTTCAAGTCTACTCTTTCTCCAGCAAGATAATTAAACACTGCATTCTATAATTGCACAACTCAGATTTAAAATCTAGTTTCTGTAGGATTTTGAGAGAGGGTATATAATTTTGTACTAATATAGTTACGTGGTCAATTCTCAAGTTAAATTTTTTGTCATCTTGTATTTTCAATGAATTTATTCTTACCAGTACAGGCATAAATGTAAAATCTCAGTAATACAATGCTTAAAAAATAAAATAAATATTCTCTTCTACCCCTGCCGTGCTCTCTTGAGAACCTTGGGTAAGGTGCAGGAGCACAAAAGCCCAAAATGGATTTAAGCCTCTCACATTCTGGATATTCTCATGTTTAAAATCAGATCTGGGAAGGGTGTTACTGATGCTAACTATCATACAAAAAATTTAGTGACCTGAGAATTCTGTAAAATTTAGCTGTCATGCAAAACTCAGCTTTTATGCAAACCAACACGACACACATTAGGGTGGCAATCTTGCCAGCATTCAGCTGGTAAATGTAGTCCATACAGCAGCAGAAGGAGGAGCAGAATTAAGCACGTCTGGCACTTGAGCATATTTACTTAGGGATCTGAGATCAAATGGCAATGAATTCCTTTACTTCTGGGCTGGACTTGAAAATTTTAAAAAAATGGACAGATGCAGAGATTATTTTTGAGATAGTACTGAATGTATTCAGTAGAAGGAAAACATTCCATCTTTGGAATACTCTCCTTTCCTACTCATCATTTCTCATTTCAGCAGTTGTGGAGTATTAATTTCATCAGAGAATTTGCAGTGTGGCTGTGCTTTGGGAAGCCTTTACATCTATGTACCCAAAATACTGACATATTTTTGCATGCTATTGGATTTAACAAACATTTTATTTAACAACATTTCATTTAACAAATATCCTCACCTGTTTCCTGACAACATACTGTCGTCTTCATAATATTCTTCTCCACTGTAATAGTCCTGCTCTCCCAAATAATGATCATCATTGCAATAGTCTTGGACTTCATGTTCCTCCCGGCGAATGGTCGGTCGGCGCCCATCACCAGTGTCAGACCTGGAAGCAGCAACCAAATAGTGATTTTTTTTCTCTATTTACATCAATTACGTATTGTTTATTGTATACACAGTCCTTTTAATGTGCTTCAAAGAGGAAAAGAAAAAGGCAAGCATTAACAGCTCTCTAGTTCAGAACGTGGTGTTAGAACAGTGCAGAGCAGTGCCGTTCAGAACATAAATGATGTATCTGTTTCTTAAAGATGGCCTTCCTTTATTTCCTTGTGGTACAACAGAAAAACAATAAAAGGATGCTCAGTGAAATCAAATACATTCAAGACATTTTTATATGATATACTCTGTCATTTGGAAAAACACAGCCTCTCTCCAATGCCTGAAGTTTGCCAAATGGTTCAAATATTAAGAAGTTCTCACTGAGGTATTCAAAAAGAAATCTGAAATGGATATGCAAATCTAGACGTTAAAACCACCACTGAGCATCCATTTACCAATGCACTTCAATTAAAACAATAGATCCTATATTTTAAGTGTCTTAGAAAATATGCAGACAGAAGGCCAGGAAAGATTTTGGGTCCCCTATAAAAGGAACTGTACACATTAACATTTATAAAGCTAACACCAGTGGTTTTTCCAGTTTTGGGAAGTCAATTTTTAACAAGGACTACAATCAGGTGTGATCTTCAGCCTGTTGAAAACTGCAGAAACCTGCCTGGACGTTCAGAAGGGCTTGAATAAACTTGAACTTTACCAAAAGTTTGTCCTTTTAGAACAGGCAGTATAAAGAGTGACATAAAAATTGTCACTTAAGTTACCGAGCATATGCATTGTTAAAGAGTTAATTTAGAAAAGAAACAGGAAAGGAGAAAAAAAAAGAAAAACTCCCTATCCTCTTCAGTTATGTCAGAACAATATCAACTCACCTAATATATGTTTCATAGTAGCGTGTTCTATCCAGGTAGGCCATGAAAATGAGAAAAATATTTTAAGAACAAGTCATTTAGAGAAATTCTTTGGTGATTACCATGTCTGTGCTGTAACTAATGATTTCACTTTAAAGAAAACTTTCAAACTTTCCAACCCTAGTGAAGCTTTGTGCATTTCCCATTCATCAGAGCTCGACTTTAAATACAACTCATACATCAGCAGGCAACAGAAATGAAGATTCAAATTAGTTTCACTTAGCTGAAGTTTCCTAGAGCGTATTTATAAATTTATTTAAAAACAAAGACATATTTAGGTTTACCTCCTACTGCTTGGCCTTCGACGCTTCTCGTGGTCAGTCCTGGAGTGTGAACGGTAACTGTTTTCAGACCTGTGCTCACGGTTTCCAAAACTGGAGTGTTTTCCATGGACTTTGGACACGTTGGCATTATTGAGATTGGCATTTGTTGAGTTTGGAACGTGCTTTCCTACGGAGTTGTGATGATGGTGATTGTGGTACACAGAGTTTGCTGCCTGATGATACATGTTTCTGTCAGGATCACTTGCAGAGGGAACTGAAGGCCGCTGGACATGTAAGGGACGGTGTGTGGTGTTGATTTGCTGAAATGAATCTCGTCTGTCACTGCTAATGTGGTTTATGTGGTTGCCAAAGAGGGCACCATTCCTCTGTTTTAGGGGAAGAGAAAGAAAAAATTGTATCAGATACCTTAACAGAACATACTCTTGACAGTGACAACTTACTTTTCTCTCCTACATGCATAGAAAAGTAGCAATTCAAGTAACCTGTGCTTTTTCTTTCTAATTTTATGATGCTTCAGATGGGATCTCCTGAAGTGACAGAGATGTGATTGTGGTGGCGACAACATCGTATTTCAGAGTCAAACAGACAGTATGCTGTGATCATTATTCTTTTCCACACAACTAAAAGTGACATAGCCAGCTTTCTCCACATTTTGTTATGCAGGAGAAACCTGGATTCCCACACATGAACATGCACCAGCTTCCTCAGAGAGAGACGTGTTTGCTGTATTTTTGGGAAGGCTTTGGTGGGGTTGCCTCCTGCTGTCGCGGAGCAGCCGCTCGCAGCAGGCGTCCCTCAGACAGGATGGAGTGCCATGCAAGAGCCTGCAAGCAAATCCCAGCCAGGGAACATTCAGCTTCAGTGCTTCCATTCTTTCCCCTCGCAGAGGGACAAGAAAGAGTAGTTTCTGTTCATCGGGCCTGGGAGTGTAATGGATGGTGAAAGAGAGGATGAGGTGCTAAGTCATGGCGATGACATGCAGCTCTCTCGGCCACCTGAGCCAGGTTAGGGAGCCTCCCTGTCTAGCCAGGTGTGGGTCCTGGATGACAGCAGTCTGAGTTGCAGCTCAATCTAGAGAAGACAGGAGGTAATGATGGTTGGCAGAGAAATGCATCTACTGATGGCAGCTGAGGCACTGTCTCCAGTGCCACATCCTCCTTGTTGCAAAGGACAGTAGCTATGGGGCCTCTGCTGTAATTCCTGCAGAAGCGTGATTTTACATCTGCCTCTTCTGAAATGCTTGGGAAAAAATCAGTTTTCTTGCTGGCTGACACATGGTTTGCAGACTGCCTGTGATTATAACACCAAATTTACCTGTTCACCATTAGGACTAAATAGCATAAAGAGGAAACCTAAGCTTTTTTTCTGATTGATTCTTATTGATATCCCTAATGGGATTGGAAGTGGCATTTATATTTAGTTGACCTCTATGTAACCCCATGCATTCATTTTAATATACACAGCTCTGTGCCTGTCGTGGTTTGCTTGCATAGACTTTCATTCTCTTCTTCCTATTTACCACTGCAGAGGCCAAAACCAGTTTCAACCTTGCCACTACCAAAATTTGAGATGGCAAGGTTCATCTCTTCTGATAGGATTTGCTTAAGAAAAAATAAGAATTAATGAGAAAGAATTAGGGGCAGGAGAACTTGCAGGAACTGCTTCCTAAATTTATGAAGAAATGCAAATGTCCTGATACTATCATTTTTATAGATTTATACGTAAAATATACTTATTTATAAAATATTTATATTTTTTAATTGGAGGGGTTTAAAAGTATTACTACTATTATATTATTTCATATTGAAGGATAAGGTCATTCTTTACTCTCATATTATACAAAAAAACATTTTTATAGATTCATACATAAAATATACTTATTTTAAAATATATATTTTTTCTAATTTGAGGAGTTTAAAAGTATTATTACTATTATATTATTTCATATTCAAGGATAAGGTCATTCTTTACTCTCATATTATACAAAAAACAATTCACATGGTTGTGTTCTGACATTACTTTATAAACATCTTCCTCCTCCTCTGGATTGTTTTCCTCTGGTTCATCATCTTGCAAGTCACAGGATATAGCTCGGCGTATTTCTGGGCCAATATCATGAAGTGTCCTTAGTCCTGCCTAAATCAATGACAATATCATAACACATTAGGAATGCAAATGCTTTTTTACTCTTTAATTACAGGTGTTAAATTTATTTTAAAGGACAATTAACAGTTTTTGCATCCTGACATCCACAGAGGATGCATCCTGCTGTAAATTCCTTTACTGTTATTAGCAAAGGTTTATATATTCCAGGACCACCCTGCTGAGGTGATCATGTCTTTATTATCACAGTGTAGATACTGACTAAAACACCACTCATGTTTATGGACCCCTACAGAAGAAAAACAAATCTTATTAAAAGGTAGAAGTAATCAGCAAGAATTATAATAAAATGCATTTCAATGAGATGTATATTTAATGTTCAAAACATGTTTGCAGCCTGTGTCAACAAAGGAAACACAAGGAGATCTTTGCTATAGCAGCAGCAATTTTAGCAGAGCTCAGATGGAAAAGAAAGCGGTGAAATAATTCCAGCTCATCTGCACTGCACTGTGATTTGCAGATATTTGGTTTGAAGCTTTAGTTTAGGACAGAAAACTGTTGAGTTACAGCAGCAGAGGCTCAGTGTACATTTGGCTCATATTCCTCTCAAGTTTGCCACCACAAGGAACATTTAAGAAAAGGGATGGTGCTGAAGCTGTCCAGGACAGACCTGCACATCAGGGAGGAGACAGACGTCACACCCCACTGTAGCAATGCACCCCCACACCTGAGCTAGTGTTTCTATGTAAGGAAAAAGTGTTTCAGTTTTACCTTAGCACTAAAAAGGAGAAAACCCTAGAAACGTCTTTGGTGTCCTGGCAGTAATTGGCTCAAGGCCAAGACAAAAATACTGACAGGTCTCTTTACCTGTTCCTCAGAAGAACAGCTATCCTCTATTGAGCTGCTTGCCAAGAATCCCACCTAAATCGTTCAGTACTTATAGGAGAGCACAAAGGACTTTTCAGAGTGTCCTAGCTGCTGCAAAGAATCTCTTTGCACCATGAGTGGCTTTTGTTTTTTTAGGTATTGTTTATGATTTTCTATTTTTGTTAAAACCCTTTTGCTTTTCCAAACCCTTCTGACCAGCTGTCTCACAATTACTTTTAAGCCTTTTCTGAGAAGTGCAGGACACCTCAGACTGATCCATCTCCACCTATCTCATTCCATTCTGGACACATGTAATTATGCATCACCCCACGCCAAGAACTCAGTGCTTTGTACAGGCCTCACTTCAAAAAGGAGACATTTTTCCTGATTTAACTCTGCCTGTTATGGTCCAAAGCAAGAAACACAATCTCGTTCTTCTCAGCAACTTCTTTTATCTCCTCAGGTTCAGAAGAAATCCCAGATGTGTGTGTTTAACCCTTTACTACCACTACACTCACACTACTAAAAATCCCGCACAGCACTTAGCTCAATTTTTGATTATGATCTAAAAAGCTGATTTATTCTTTTTAGCATATTTTGAAGGCGATGTGAGGGCTGTCCCAGCACAACACTGACATTGCATGTTCCTTGCCCCGGGGTAGCACAAGGATGTGTAGAGAATTTTGTGTTTCAGAGCTGCAGAAGGAGCTGAGAGACCCTGGAGGACCCCAGACACGGCTTGGTCTCATCCATGCTGTTTGCTCACACATTCCCAGGAGCACACTCAAAACTTCTGCTCAAAACAGAAACAGCTGCTTTGCTGAGAAAAATGACATTCATGCAGTGTGGGCAATCAGAACCTGGAAAGGGATGAACCAAAAAGCTCTGAACCTTAATGGTGTAGATTTACTAAAGGCTCCACTTCAGGTTTCACTCACTGCAGTATCTCCCTTCTTGAAAAAGGTGCCTGACTGATCATATTATCTACATCTATCTGGCAATTCAATTTTCTTCCTCAGGGATGAACTTTGAGAGTTATGCTAGAATTGAACAAGGCTCTAAAAATCATTTACTAGTGAGTTAATATACAATACTCCTTTCATGAATACATTGTGCTTTCTCCCACTTATGCTAATTGCATAGTCAAAACCTCAGCAAGGTTGCTAATGTCATCATTTTGCAAGGTGCTAAAGGGAAGCAAAATTAACTCTTTAAGGTACAGTTATTCAAGTGGAAGACCAGAGGCTTCTATTTATTTCGCAGAGACAAAGGCAGTGTTTATTTACTAGAGGACTACTATTATATTTTGGGTATTTGGCCATTAGCTAGAAGAGCCACCTGCATTTCACACTCACTACCTGCTGACTTTACAGCAAAGCAAACTGAAAAGAACAAAAAACAGGTACTTTAACACAAAAATAAACTGAGCTTAGTATGAACAGAATATAATTTGAAAACTGCTTAAATAAGGAAATTAGCACCCAGAAAAATACCTGAATAGACCCACACTACAGCACTGAACATAAGCGACACAGCAAAGTCTTGATTGTCCAGAGTTATTCATGCTCGAGGAGCCCATCTCTCAGCTCTGGCTGAGTGTGCTGCTCTACAACTGCACAAAAGCTCTGAGATTTCAGCCAGCCCAGGCTGCCTTCGAGCTGAGCCCTCCTCTGAACACAGCAACAGACAAAATTTAACTCTGACAAAATCTAATGGCTCGTACTCCTGTCTGCCAAACTGTGACAAAGCCCCACAGATACATGCCTGGAAGCTGAGAAAAGCCATGTGTTTGACAGCAACACACTGAATAATAATTTAATTTTGATTACATTTCCAACTGCCTTCTGGCTTACTTCTTGGTGAATTACCCCTCCTTTACTCAAGAGAAAGCAGGCAGCCTTTATCATCTAATCTCTCTCCAGTAATACTCATTTCCAAGTAACAGACCTCTTGCATTTACACAGCCAGCAGTGGAAGAATAAAGCCTGGGTCACCGTATGCAAAGGTACACGTTCATTACACTAAACCCTGCAGACTGAGTCACTCACAGCCAGCACTGAATCTAGGAAGCAACACCAGTCTACAGAATTGAAAGATTCCTCAGTTTATTTGCTCTGACAAATGACCTACAACAATTTTGTGAACTGTCTCCTTAAAATGACTGCTCCCACTTACTGTCTCATTTTACCTGGTGCAATCCAACAGCATTCTAAGTAATCTAAGAAACTTTTTTATGATGGGGAGCACCACTTAATGATACAAATGCTCACACTGAGCTCTTACTGATAAGACAATTCTTCATTAGATCAGTCAGCTACCACTGAAGTGGGACTAACATAAAAACACAGGAACTGGTACTTCTGTGTCAGTAGGAACATCCTTCTCTGAACCCCACAATGTCCTCTGTGAAGACTGAAGAGGCAGCATGGAGTGATCCAACATTTGACTTTACTTTCAAGTGCTTCAAAACCAAAGGTCTCTTAAACAAAGAGCACACAGAAATATCAAACCAACCTTCCCCACATCTCTTCTTCAGTTTACAGAGGAGAAGGGTCCTTCAGATACACATTCCCTACATAATATTGCCCATTTTAGTCTACCCAGCAAGAACTCTGGTGACAGTGTAACACACAATAGAGCAATGGGAGCACTCCATGCCCTCCATTTGTGAGATTCTAAAACCTGCTACATTTAAATCAGAGATAAAAACAAAAGCTGACCAGATGGGGCTTTTCAAAAAAGAGAGCCTGGATAGTGAATTGTCTAGCCCTGCCAGAGGTGTGGTTGTTTCTTTTTCACTAAGACTGCTGAAGTTCTTAGGAGGTGGTTATTACCCTAAGTAGAACTTCATAACACTTTCATTACATACAGAGATTCAAGATGTGCCACATTCCTGAAGCATTATGTTATAATTACTTATTTGAAAAGTCAAATTTGAGTGTTATAGAGGAATTACTTCCTCACAGTCCTTGAGCATGGCTCTAACTCTGTTCTACAGATTTCACTAGAAATTCACAAAAGAAGTTATTTCTGGTTCAGACACATTGTTTATCCAAAATTTCATTTTTGATTCCTTCCTTGCTTCATCTTTTTTCCTTGTAGGTGAGAGAAAGATGAGAAGTATCAGTCCAAAGGTTACTTAGCAAAGCAGTGACACACAGAGTGCTGAACAACATAATTACATGAGAAACCCAAGCATGTCTTTAGTTAGGCTTTCCTGTAAATGCCCAGGATGATTTCAGATGAACATGGGAATTGTGTGCAGCTGTGCTCTGGAGGCACAACAGCACCTGCAATGTTTTCTGGATGCCAAAAGGCACTGATACACCAGTGCTGGGTCCTGAAGAGCATCTCAAGAGACAATGACTGATGCCCCTGTCTCTGACACACCACTGAGATGACACAGATGTGTTTGCAAAAGCAGAAATAACAGCATGCAGGAGTCCCTCATCCTCAGTGAGAAAAGGTATCATATGACCAATAACTGTACCCCTAGACAGGTTATTTAGAGATATGCTTTAAGAGGCTTGAAAGGCACCTCACACCAAAACATCCAAACATTTCCAAGTTAAACACGTAAACATTTTGAAAAGACTGCTTTTAACAAATGCCAAACAGATTTTAAATCATCTTCTCACAGTATGCATAAAAGAGTTACACCACTTTAAATATATGTCTTATATTAAGAAATCTGTGCATAATGCAAGACTCCAGTCATGACTTTCAGTAAAAACCTCAAATGCTTATAAATACTGGAACTACAAAAAGATCATTTTCCCTGTACCTAAATTCAGTCCATGACCATTTTAAGGTATGGTCCAACTTAGATACAGATGCAGTTTAAGCTTAGTTTAAGAAGTGTAAGCACACTACCTTTATTTAAATAATATCATTGTCACCTACACTATTTCCAGCCAGTAAATACCCAGTGGTCTCTCTTTTGAGGCATCTTAGAGTGATACCAGGAACTGGAAGACACTACCAAGCTTTGCTTCACAGACTTTAGAACAGTGATGTATAATTATTTATATTGCTATATAAACTCACTTGAACTGCAAAAAGGCACAAACATTAATTCTAAATGCTTAGGTTTTCAGCACTTCACAATCCTGGAAGCCTAACACTAAAAAAGTTCCTGCAAACCATTATATTTATAGGTAAAGAATATGTTTTGAATATCTGCAAAAGAAAACTACGAAGAATAAAAAACTTCAGAGCTACACTGACACTCGAACATAAAAATAAACTGAAGTTGGTATAAACAGAATACAGTGACAGAGCTACTTTAAAAAGGAAATAAGCATGCAGAAGAATAGCTGAATAACCTACACTGTAGCAGTGGACATAAGAGACAAAGTAGTCCAGCCTTGCTTGCCCAGAGCTCTCCATGCTGGCAGAGTGTGGCTCCCAGCTCCACAACCACACAAAAGCTCTGAGCTCTGGGCAGCCCGAGCTGAGCCCTTCCCTGAACACCACACAGCACAATTAAATGGAACCTGAGCAACAAATTAACCCCTCAGCTGATGCCTGCCAGAGGGTTTGGCTTTTTCCTTTTTCTGTTACCGTTTACTGCAGGGTTAATTATAGTTGTAACATTTGCAGAGAGACAAAAAGCATAATTAGTTTAATCTGAAACATGTTTCCAAAATCAGGCTCAGGTCAATAAATCAGTGCTTTTATGTACCTGGGATGTGAAAGAAAATATCCTTTATTTGTGTGTATTAACAAAGAGGGCTACACATAAATAAAAATGAAATATAGATGTGTTACATAGTTTACAGTAAGTATTTTCTGTAGGAAAAATAGTGCAGAATTAGTTCATTCCCTCTCTGTGCTAGATGAAAGTAATTAAAACTGTTCATGCTTCACTTGACATCTATTTTACTAGCAAAGTGACCACTGTTTGGCTCAATACAAGTTTCCATCATTACACAAAGACATCCCTTTCTGACCCAGAAAATGTATTTGTTGTCACTGTGTAAGTATCAGTCAATAGCACAAGAAAGGCAATGGAAAACTCTTTCTGCTGGTGACCTCAGGGCATGTGTAACACCACAGAAGTGGCATAAACAGCCAACTCAAACTGGTCACCCATCATTTCAGAGCCTCTTGTTCTCCTGCCTTCATAAGGGTGTGAATTCCCCTGGGTCTGCAGAAGACAAACTGCGGGGTTCCAAGGGATGTTACTGCACCTCTGAAGATGGTTTTGGGCACAATAAGCAAGTTTAAACCAACTGTGGTTGGCCATCATTTGAAGTGGCCTTTTCTGAGTGAGGAGGGATTTGAAACTTCATGGCAGACAGACTTCCCTGACCTACCAGCATGAGCAGATAACCATTCCCTCTTCCCTTTCCAGGCTGCTGCCTCCTCTCTGACACGTTCCCAAACAGCAGCCTGGGTTAGGCTAACAGCAAATACTACACCCTTGAGGAAAACCTGAGCTCTACAGAATAAAAACCACCCTGAATGAAGTTACTGTGGAGTAAGAAGAGGAATTCCTGCCCACTGCATGCTCTGGCATACACAAAGCAAATCTCATTTGGCAGGGAGTTCTGCTCCAATTTTCTAACTCAACCCAAACTTGCATTGTTTCTTCTCCTGCACCAAACACATCTCAAATCCAGTGTCAGAAGAAGCTGCTTCCTTTACTGGACCTGGGTGGAGGTTCTGGCCCCTAAACATGAGGGGACTGCCAGGGACATTCTTGTGACACAGTTCACACGTTTTGTGTTCATGTAACCAAACAAAACTCAGGCAAAGGGTGCAAGTTTCAGTTTCATGTGTTAAAATGCCCAAGTCTTAATGACAAAAACCCCCTATTCTGTATATTTTAGTGCTCATTCATCCTGAAATTAAATGCTGTGTGCGTCTCTCTGAAGAGAATCTCTTCTAAGAACAGTATTTTTACACATGCTTCTTGGTCAGTCTGCCTTCCTGAGTCCACGGACTGGATCTTCAGCTAAGTAATGTGGCTTCCAAGGGAAGATTCATTCCCACACCTGGTGAAACAGAACTTATGAAAACAACTACTGTAGGCCACCAGAAAGCCTCACTGGATTTTCTGAGCTCACAGAATTTTACTCTGTGTTATGCAATTCTCTTCAGCTAACTAAAGACAGTGTGGGTAGATCACTGTCTTTCATACTACACTTTTTCTGGAAGTGCTTTTCTTGCTGAAAACATTACTTTTTATGGCCTTGAACTCTAGTTGTAATATTGTGGAGATTTTGTTTTGCAGTTCTAAAAACGTTTTTCATCTTGGATGTAAAATTATTGAACTATTCCACATCACTTTTCTGCCTATGTTAAGTCATCCTATCAGAGACAGCAGCGTAAGAAGTACATGTTTTTAAATGTTTTAGCTAAAAGCAAGACATCCAAATTAATATCCTAGATTACAACTAAAGGACTAGTTAGGAAAAAAAAGTGTAATTCCCTTGGAAAAACAGCACCTTAGGCCATTTCACAGTTACAAGGTTTCCCTCCAGTATCTTCGAAAGTACTGAATGAAATTATTGTAAAAAACCCAGCCTTCTGAGCATGAGGAATAAAAGAGGGCAAAGAAATTATCTGTCTTTACAAAAATGCTGTTTCAGTCTCATAAAACAGGGAAAATGGCAACATCCACTAATTTTTTACCCAACAATTGTCCTTTGAATCAAAACACAATGGATTCTGTCACAGGGAGCCTTCTGTCTCACAGGGGCTCTTGATCCTCTGAAGGCAGGAAAGTGTGACATGGCCAACTGTAAGAATCAGCAGGGTTATAAAACTGTAACTCACCTCTTGCTTCACTCAAAGGTTAGGAAGGGACTGTAAATCTTGATAGCAGGTTGTTTTCTTCCTCTCTTGCAAGGGATAGGAGATAAGGAAAGCCAAGCTAGATAATGAAGGAACTGCAGGGTTTATTAGATCCTTAGGAACCATCTTCTTCACTAATTAACTAGCTCATTCACCCCAAGAGAAAGTCACAGGTATCAGCAAAAGTGAAAGATCATTTGTGGCTCATATGGCTTTTGACACAAACTGGAACAGGTGACATTGCTTTTACCTGCTGCTGTGCTTAAGGATTTTGCAGCAGGACAACTGGTCTGAAATGGGGAGAGATGTGAACTGGAATATGAAAATACAGTTGCTCTTGTTCTTTACAAACAGAAGAATGAGATAGCTGCAAAACCTTTTCTTATTAGCCTGGTAAAAGTACTTTCCTCATCTTCTTTAAAGCTCTAAGCAAGCAATTCCTAGTATAGAAAGGTTCTGAATGACAGAGTTCAAAAAACCACAGGCAGTTCTAGGCCAGCTTCTGCTGCTCTCATCTCCAGCAGTTCAGAAAGCAGGGGCTGTTTGCAGTGATATGATCATGACTACCAGGCACTGTGAAATCTCACCTAGTTCAGAGAAACTTAATAAAAGCTGCTGCTGAAGTAATATGCCTGCCCTGATTATAGGAAGTTGCTAATTTAAAAAATAATAATAAAAAAAGGTTCTCAATAGAAAAGGTGTACACAGCCAAAAAATAAAAATAAAGGTCATGTATTTACTGTCAGATTTCAGTGTCAGGAACTCAGGTGTAGCTGAGGATAATTTTCCCCTCCAGAGAGGAGAGAAGGCTGACAAATCCTTTTTCTGTTGCTGTTCATCATCTGCTCCATTCATGGCTTTTAACAAAGTCAGCTGCTGCAATACTGAATGTGCAGCATGTTTGATTAATTAATGCTGCAGCACCTCTGCTACAGTGACACAACAATCATCACAAGTTCCCTGGAAAACTGGGTAACAGAGTGATACTGCATGTTTCTGCTTTTCTTAGTGTATTGTTTAGCAGAGAGATATGCAAACATTAGTCTACCTAGTGTTGGAGAGAATAAATGGAAAACCAGTTACTATTACCTCTCTGAGAACTGAAATAGCATTTTCATAGTTACAAGGTTTTCATGGATCATCTAAGATTTCTATACTTGAGCTACAAGCTGGATCACATACCCATGCTGCCAAAAATGGTTGATAAGAACAAAGGCTTTTGAAAACTTTGAAGTTTTACAAGCATTTAAGCTTTGGACAAGGCCTGGAATGATGAGGCTGAAAATGGAGGCACCCAGTTTTTATACATTATAAGGCCAAAAAGATTCTCTGTGATCATTTATACTGAACTCCCTATAACACATCCCACAGGACTATTGTCAGGGTCATTGACCACAAGAAATCAATTCCTTGTTGAAGTAGAACATCTCTTTTAGCAAGATATCCAGCTCTGTTTTAAAGCTGGATCCTCATATAATTAATTGTTCTAACAAACACAGCATTATGACTTTGAATTTGACATGCTGTAGCTTCCAGTTAAAAATTATATTATTCATTTGTATGCTGGACTGGGCTTTTTTTCCCAACTACAGGTTTCAGATCTCTTTGAAACAGTATTTCCATTTTTATTTGGTCAATCAAGCTGAGTTCCTACTGATTTGTTAGAAAGACAAAAGCAGAAAAGAGGAAGATGGGGAAAAAAGAAAGCATTAATCTTCCCATCTACTGGTCCAGCTCTTTTTAATACTATGGGAGCATTTTGGGAACAGAAAAAGCAGTTCCATGTCTCAAATCCCATAGGCCTTTGCAGATTTCCAGTAGAGATTCATGGTCATTTTTTAAAATTGAAAAGTATTTGCTTAAGGAGAGAGGAAGAGCTGAGTCTTTCCAGTTCCATCCCGCCCTGTCTTTGTCACTGAACAGGAAGCAGAGCCTGATGATAAACAAGAGAGCACGCTCACATTTTGGAACTCAGTGGTTCTCTCTACATTGTTATGTCTGCAACTTCAAAACCACAAGTGAAAACCTGCTATACTGAGCCTCAAAACCAACTTTGACCTCCTTATGCTCAAATGCTTCTGCAATAAAGAAATCTGAGAAGTCCTTCCTAAAAATCCAACATCTTTCACTGCCTTCTCAACTGTTTACAGCCTTTTGATCAGTTCCATCACCAATTATTTTCTGTTTTTTCATGTATGCAAGCACAGTTCATAGGGCCCTGGCAAGCCATGTGGACACAATACACAGCAAGGATTGTGAGCAACCTTTCCCTGCTTTTTGCATCTCTCCTGATTGTGGTGATTTGGAACACAATGGGAGTCAGAGCTGCCAGCAGAGACATTCTTAGGAAATGGGGATGAAACAAATTACCCACTTAACACAGCAAAGGCCATTTTGCTAAACTGAAGTACAAACCAACAGGGTTTTAACAAATATCTGAATCAAGTTAACACAGTGCTCCTCTTCTAGAAAGGGATTTTCAAAACATATTCCTAAATGTTGGTATCACAATAAAAAACTATCAGAAGCAAATATATTTATAGTTTGTAGCAAACTGCTAATCATTAACTGAAATTCACAAAGTCTCGAGCCAATAAAAATGGTGCAGTGTATGATGTCTGGAATTATTTGACAACAGCTTTCCATTTGCCTGTTTCAAAGTTCATTCTACAAAGGTACCAGTGGAAAGAATTTGTCAGAATTTGCTCTTTAGATCACATGTATTCTATGGACTCCTTGCTGCAGGCCTGTTGAGAGACAGAAGGCCAAATCTATTGTCCTGGTTTCCAAGTGTTAGCTTGTTTTAAGAGATAGGCAGAAGTGTGTGACATTAATGCAGTATGTTAATACTTCCTATGAAAGAAATTCATGCATGCAAAATTCAGAATTTGCAAATAATAAAAAAACCCAGGAAGATATTTCACCATATCAGAAGTGGAAAAGAAAAAGAAAAATGAGAATTAAGAAAAATGATACTGTATAAAAATCACTTTACTATGAGGCAATGCACAGTAGGCAGCTCCCTGAGAATTGGCTTGTAGCATTTAGGTGCACAAGAAACTGAACAGTTAAAACAAAACAAAGAACATAAATGATAGTTCAGAGCTTTATTTATCCAATATCCAATCAGCAACTTTAGACTGTGATTTATCTGCTAGACTTGCTAAGAAATTTTATAACCATTGCTACTGTTGGAGTAATCCATAGAGAATAAGGTTTTGCACTTACCTTGTTACAGACAGAATAGCAGGATTAGCTTTTACTTTTCTGATGAAAAAGGGCCAAAAGTGTCCCAGCTAAATAAAATCCTGGCAGCATTGCACAATCATCAATATTCATCTACCTGCTATTTCAAGTGAGCTCACAAAACGGTTAGTTAAAAACATTAAAAAATCACCTGCAGAGCAATCGTGGTGTTCTTCGCAGGATATTTCCCCACCAGTCCTTGTTCTTTGCGTTTCTTGAATTTCCTAAAGTAGTCCTGTATCAGGAAGGTGGCATAGAACTTCCCCACGGTTACCTCATCATCTAAATGAACAGACCAGACAGATCTCTCCCAAGTCAGCACATTTATCAATAGCCTGCACACTCACATCTGATTTGGGGGGAAATGTGATGGGTGCAATAGGTGCTATGCTTCCAGCTTACAACAATGGAGCCTGAAAGGGGCTCAAAAGCAATGTTTCAGCAAGCAGGTTTGGTTCAGGCAGTTATGTGAACTCATCCCAATAAAAGAGAAAATACAACACTTTGCAAAGACTCGTGGACCTCTAAGTAAACTTCTGCCAAAACCATAAACATGTTTGTATATACATGGAGGCTGAAGTACTGGCTTTGGTTATTTGGAGTAAGTAGATTAAATAAAATCTACTATGTCTCACATACACTGATGTTCAGAAGAGTGACTCTGCCTTTTTTTGTCACCGCTGAACCAAATTTGCTTGTCAGTGCATGTATTGTGTCACTTCTGTAATGCTGAAAGGAATGAAAATAACTTCCATCAGTGAATTTAGTACAGTTTACAACAGGCAAACAGCCAGGGCAGTAAAATGCAGCATTTTTACAGAGTCACTGTTGTGAACAAAATCCAAATTTGAAAGTTTCCAAAGGCAGGTGCCTTGTGAGGACACCAAAATCTCCTGGTGCACAGCAGGTTAAGAATGAATGGGTCTGTTTATGAGTCCATTGAATCATTCAGCTGAGCAACTTTCACCTCAGTGACTAATGCTTGCCAGAAAACTAGAAATAGTTTTCTATTCCAAAACATTGCTTTTGTTGTCACACACTTTTTTATCCCTGGAGTTATCTGACAGGACGTTCCATTTCCCTTCCTGAGCTGTTCAATCTCCCCATGTTTTTCAGTATCCAGAGATCGATTTTGGCAAGAGGATTTCTGGCTCCTGCTGCACGTAAAGAGGGGCTGGTGTGGGTTTAGGCATCAATTGTTATTCTGTCCAGTCATGACCTGACTGAGCATGAAAATCTAACAAGCCCAGACACATTTTAACACACCTCTGCTAGAAATTATGGGTGCTTTTTTAACATTTGATTAAAACAGAGTGTCCGTGCACCTTATCAATAATATGTGCAAATGTATCTCACTAAGGATAGCATTTGTACTACTATTTTTGCCTATAATAACTGCTTTTTCTAATTTAAATTGACTTTTTTCTTTTAGTGACTTGCTCTCATCAAAGAGAGTGGGGAATCCATTCCGTGGACAATAATTTAAAATCCATTTTTACCTCTCTGATAAAATTTATCTCAAAATGAAACCTCTACCATACAAAATCAGCTCCTCTCATAATGTCTGAAATGGGCTGTATGCATGTGAGAAAGTACAACAGGCTTTAACTACAGTGAAAATGTACCCAGAATGTCTTCTCTCAGCAGTTTGTCTTCAAATATATTGAAACAAAAATAGTTATAACAATTGCTTCAAGAGATACTGCTTGGGAGACCAGTCTGTTGAAAGAAATCCCTTAGCATATGAAAGAGCCTGCTCTGCCAAACTCTGACAACTCCTCAAGAGTCAGAGCCCCCCAGTTCCTGCTGGGAAAGGAGGAACTAGCAGGAAATATCAGGAACAGCTCACAGGAAAACTCACCAGTCTATGGATTCCATCTCAGCAATAAAAAGTTTTTTAATTGACTCCACGAATCTCATTAATAAACTTTTTGTGAACATTTGCTTTATGTTCACCTGGAATCTTCCTTTGCAGCTCTTCAGGAGACTAATGGTGCATTGTATTAGGATGAGATCTCTTACACAGCATGTAATGTAAACTTGCCTTCCCTAGTTTAGATCTGCAACACAGCTCTGGTTTAACTCCCCAGAAAAGCCTTTCCCCATCCTTCATACTATTTCATTTCAGGTATTTGAACAGAACTTTTAAGGAGGTGAGTTAGCAAATGGCTCCCAGAGGAACAAGCACACAGGAGTGACAGACTGGATATAACAAACACTGCTGTGGGTTGACTCAGAGCACGTCTCACTATGTCAGGCTATGACACTGCACCACCACTGACTGTGCCTGAGATGACACCACCTCTGAAATGCCAGGATGCAGGAATGAAGGGCCCTCACTGATCACTCTGGACACACACCAGTTTTTCAGCAGCACATCAGACAAATGCACTGCCAGTTTGCTGCACTGTGCGTGCCAAAGTCTGCCACTGTCCCCAGGGTGCTTGTGCATGTCACAGGCACAGCCAGGAGTGCTGCACACACCAGCACACAGCCACTGATGCCTGGCCAAGGGGAGCCACCCTTGGCTCTGCTTTCTGAGTAACACACATATAGCCAGATAGAGACAGGTACAGGAAGGCAGCTAAGCAGAACTGACCACAGAACAGACAAGTCGCTAATTACAATTAGTGATGGCAATTGGAATCATTTCAAAAGGAGGCTCTTGGAAGAGGCAGAAAGTACTAGGCAGGATTAAAGGGACTTGCAGGTGGAGACTGGGAAGTTTAGAGAATACAGGTGAGTCCTTAGTGAGTTTTATGTATTTCTCTTACTCTCCAGTCTCATTCATTCATAAGACATTTGAATGACATTCTGGTTTTTTGCAAAGTGCTTCCATCTCTCTATACTGAAAATGTGTTGCTAACTATTAACAGTCTCACTCAGTTATAATAAGAAGTTATTTCACCAATACCAAGAATTAACTGTTTAGTACATCTATTGATAATCCAAGGGGAAAGAAAAAACCCTGCTACACTGATTATTTTCATTCTGCTCTGCAAATAAGTGTTCTGGAGACATAGCCATGACACACCAAGGACCCAGCATTCAGTAATATCAGCACAAGTAATACTGGAGCAAACTACTGTAAACTGCACCTCTTACTAATTGTAAGTGCAAGTGATTTTAACATATTGAATTTGCATGTTTTGTTGATTAATATTGAAGAGAATTTTCCATCTCTTGGGAAATTGTAATTATCAGCTATCACTGGTGCTGATTCCTAGGCAATTTGCCATTGAACATTAAACATCAGAACTAATTTCTACTGTACACTAAGCTATTTTACACTCCTATGGCATATGAATGTAAAATAGCTGTATTTCTCTTTTTTCCTAGGTGTTTTACAATATTTTCAATTTTCAGGTAAATCATAATAAGGTCCACAGATGAGCAAAGTAAACTGGAATTGAAAATTCATAAATCTGCGGGACTTCTCAACACATTCCCATTTATAGTGGGTTGCCAAAGGCATCCTATTTCCTATCAATTGAGCACATCCAGGTTTTCAGCCTTCCAGCTACACTGAAGAGCTACATTTGCAGAATAAACATTAGCAATGAATTTTAGTACAGCTGAAAATAAACACACAGCTTATACTCAGCAATGAAATGAAGCTGAAGTTAAGAGTGAATTACTACGTGAGATTAGTTCTAGGAATGTCATCTGTACAGGTTCTTTGTCAGATTGATTTAGGCAGGCAGAGCTCGCTATTCTGAAGCATGCGTCTCTATTTCAATAAAAATGTAGGGGAATAAAGTTGGCAAGAGGCAACACTAATTCCATGCCACCACCCTAAAACAGAATTGCTTCAGAATATTCGGAAAGACTCATAGTTGAAAGGAACAGAGGCTGCAGAAAAAGCTCAAGCACATAGTTACAACAATAACAAAGCGATTCATCTATGCCATGCAAGCACTTAGGTGTAAGGCTAAAAACAACAGAGTAGAACACAAAAGTTGTTTTAAATGTGCAGTATCAGTTCCCCTTTGGAGAGTCAATTTAGCCAGATCTTTGGCTTCATCCCCACTATTATCCAGCAGCCACCCCACCAACTGCAAGTGGCTCCTCCAGGCACAGAGCTGTTGCTGCTGCCCCTGGGTGATGCCAAGAGCAGTGTGGGCAGTGCTCCTCCTCCTGGCACTGAGCATCCCCTCCCAGGGCCAGGGGCTGGAGTCTGAGCAGTGCTGGGAGATGCCATAACGCTGTGAAGGTCCATAAACTACACGAAACACCAGGGGATTACAATGGATCTGAGGACTGGATGTCTGGGTAAATACACCCTGGGCATGAGCGACAGTGAGACAGATCCTGCACCTTTAAAACTTGAAAAAGCAAGTAAGAAACAGTCACCCAAACCTACACCCCAGCATATTAATAATAATGTATATATTGAAAAAGGCTAAATATATATATCCGAATATATATATTTACGAAGAGAGATATTGACACGTCGTTTTATGGCACCTAAGAACACTTAATAAACGTGCCTTGCAGTTCTCACCAATGTTTGGTGTAGTTACAATTCATATCTCTTTAAATGGGCCACATTCATATCTCAGGCTTATTGGCATCAATCTGAACTATTTCCATCATTTGTGGAATGGCTTTGGTTTAAACTACTGTAACTGAGATAATTCAGCTTCTTGCTTTATCAATTAAGCAAAATAAAAATTTAAGCTGGCATTAATTAATTAGAAATTAACTTTTTTTCCTCCCAGGAGTATTCAACATATACAAGCAAATAAGCTATAATGTAGCATAGTACAAAACATGGTGTTTTGCTCAATGCATTGAAATCAAGGTAGTTTATTTTGCTGAATGATTTGAAATCAAGATTATATTTAGATCTAATAAGGTATTTTTTTCCAGCAAGAAAAGAAGCACAACATTTTCCTCTCTCTCTCTCATGTTGATCTAAGTTTCACTTATCAGTCCTCTACGTACTGCCTATTGTAATAAGATACAATTGTCTCAATACCTATTTTGCTATTGTTTGTTGCCCCTAAATCATGCTATAAGTGCAAAATGTAGCAGTTGTATTTCTTTGGTTCCTGACACTCTGGAAAGACCCACATGCACAGAGAACAGCACACGGCAGAGTTTATGGGACTGACCGCCAGCCGGAGGGACAACTTGGTCAAGTAACTTCATGCTCGTTTTCTTCCATATTTTCTTTATGACTGCTCTGAGTTCTTCATTGGCTTGCTCCAGGTTACCTGTGGCAAGGAAATGGCAAAACAGAGGATGGCAATTATGGTTCAATCAGCTGCAGTGGAAGGTCCTTGGGATATTACTTAGCTGTGTACAATTAAAGACGGCAACAGAGATCCTTTGGGGCAAGCCCATGCTCTGTGACGTATCAGACAATGCCACAAGTACAGAGAAAAAAGGGCATAAGACAGCAAATTCCTGGTGCTTTCAAATCCAGCTCTGGAGCACTGCAGAGGTCAAAGGTGACTTCCAGACCTTGGCCTCACCCTGTCACTCCTTCTGCTTAAATTGTCCAGAAAGTGATGACTTTTTCTTTACAAGCCACTTCGTCCTTGAAGCAAAGCTGAGTCTTTATTTATTAATCACAGTAATTACTCAGTCGTACAGGCTTGAAATTTCAAACAACTGAGTACTGAGCAGTTTTCATCTCCTGCATTGCTCACACAGCAATGCCTGAGGAGCCTTAATCTAAGTTTGTTATTGCCAGTGGAACCCAAATTCTCCTGAGAACAGCAGAAGAAACAGAACCGAAAGAAGTAAAAGATGGCAAAAAAAATTGAAATATGTGTAAAAATAAAAAGATCTTTGAAACATCCCACTATCTTTATAAACCTTTCCCCCTTTCATGTAAATGAAAGAAATCGATTCAACCCAGTCAGAGCTGGCCTCAACCAGACTGGGAACGTTGCTTTCAAGCATGCAAAAGTTGCAGTTGCACCACTCTGGGATCTAAGGCACTGGGCTAAAAGGCAGTGAGGAAGGAGCAGCTTGTTTAGGCAAGAAGGGAAATTCATTCACTTCTTGCAGTAGAAATTCTGCTATGCCAGTGCTCCACATTTTTATCTGACCAGATGAAAACATAGAATAATTTCTGACGTTATCTTTGGCTCTGGCCTCACTATCTCTTTCCTTTCACTTTCTAGCAAATCATTCCTAGCAACAGTGAGTACAATCCATGACCCAAAAGCAAACCAGATCCAGCGAGATCAAGGCCATGCAACATGCAACAAAACAAATCAATTTTAACTTTTCCTCATTTGCTTTCTGATAAAGGCAGTAAAGGCTTTACAGTGAAGAACCTTACCTTCTGTTTTTATCTTTAGAGCAGTCCTAACCAAAGCAAATAAAGTGGCATTGAACATGACGGTCCCATCACTGTTCAGTGGCATATTCATGGCCACTAACCTCTGAAAATGAGAAAAGGAAAACAAATTTTGATCCTGCTTTCTTTGGAAAAAAAAATCCTGCAATGTTAATTTTTGAAAAGCTGATGTATTCAAAGAATAGTATTACTGAGAGGAATATAAATTATGTAAGTTCTTCAAAACAAAGTTGAGTTTTCCATCTCAGCTGTGTATAACATGCAGTAATTAAGAACAATATTGCTTCTTTTTGATATTAATCACAAGTATGCTTATACACAAGTTTAAACTCTGCAGAAGATTTCTTGAGCTATTTACTGAGCTAACTTCCAATCGCTGAAGCCCAGTTTCTGACCGAGTCACACTGTGCCAGTACTAAGGACAAAAGCAGCTATCTGAGGGCACACACTCCAGCTGCAGTTGTGTCCCAGGTTTCCCAGGGGTTCTTCATGCTCCATAAAGAACCAGAGCACCAGGTCTGAATTGTCTCAGCCCTTTCATTCCTCAGGTAACTCTTCAGGGATGTTGTGAGTCTCTCATGCCAACTACACTGAACTGCTGTGAAAGGGGCTTTTCTCTTTGGGTCAGTCCACCCCTGCATCAGCATTCTCCTTCTAGAGCAGCACTGCTGTGACCCTGGCTGCCAAAAGGACACAATTTCACCAATCAAAATCTTTTCCCAGTGTCTGACTTGGATTTTCTTCTATTCTAGTTTTATTCATTACTCAATGAATAATTGATGTTAGCATACAGATAGATAGAGGTTTGCTTTAAGTATGCCTTGTGACACTGAATTCCAGCCCAGAGGTTTACATGTCAACTTTACCTATTTATAAAACAGATATACAAGGCATCCAAATGACAGTACTCTTGTAACAATCCTTCAATTAACAGGCTTGATCTTATTCCCAATGAAATTGCTAAAATCTCAATATCTGTAATTCTGCAGTCATCAAAAAATGTAACAATAATTCAGCCCCTTTGTATTGCTTTTCAACTTTGATATAAAAATGCCACTAATCCTCATCAAAACGGCGCATTTTGCCTGACAGATTCTGTAACATTTTAAATTCCCAGGTACTTTCTGTCTTCTCTCTTGCTGCTACATATTGTTCCACACTGTAATTCACCCCAGCCTGGTTTATCATCTTGCAGTCAGACAGAATCAGGTGAAACCCACCTTGCAGGCCACTCGGTGAGGGCACAACTTGCCAAAACCAAGCGGTGGCTGAATCCGCCTCAGCAACGTCACCACATCGAGGTGTTTTATCCTTCCCCTGGAACCAACACACAGCAGGTCACAAACATCCACTCCCAAACAATGCACCCTGTTCTGCTTGCATTGTTTTTACCCAATAAATTATATCAGAGAAATGATCTAACTTACTTGGCTTCAGGGTCGTATTCTGACCATATTCTTTTGAATTCATCCAAATGATGGGGGCCCAGAATAGACCAGTCACGTGTCAAATAATCAAAATTATCCATAATGACAGCCACAAATAAGTTTATAATCTAAAAAACAAAAGTAATTAAGAACAATCTGCCTTGATTATTTTGAATTTTTATCAATTCAATGTGTAGTAGCTTAAGAACTCAAGTAAATCAATAGTTTTTGGCTAATACCATCAAGTATCACTGAAAATATTTGCATTTAACTAACTGGAAGTCTATCAAATAATGAAATTGTGCAAGTGCCAAAATAATTTAGCAATGCAATTTGTAAATCTTCTGACTTTTGCAATGCCCAATCAAAATATTCTTTTTTCAGTGGTAGATAAATTGTTGTAAAATCTTTGCCTGACATTGTCAGCAAGCTTGTCCTAGCTTTGATGATAATTTGAGCTGACATCTCCAAATTTGTAAGAATTGTCTTTGGAGATCTGTAAGATAAAAAAATCCACTCTATGATCAAGTATCACTGAAAATACCTGCATTTAACTAACTGGAAGTCTATCAAATAATGACATGACAAGAACATGGCTCTGTTTTAGAGTACTCAATTTTTTCACATAGGCTACAACACAGTTTTGTTTCTCCGCCTCAATTTAAAAGATCCCACTACATCAAAATGAAGAATGGATCCAACAGACACACTATGACACAGTGTGTATCTCAGGAATAGGATTCCATTTCATCACAATACATTTTGTTAACACAGAAGGTCATATAGAGCAACAGAACATATGTTTACATCACTTCACAGAATTTTGTTGGACCACTCTCCTTTTGCAAGGAAACAATTACTGTGACTAGAACAAACCAATCAGCTTATACCAGACACCTGCAATGAGGAAAAACATATTTCAATGATTATCTCAGAACAAATAATCCATTTCTGCCACAGATTAGGGTGAGAGGTTATTGTTCACTTCTCATGTGCCACATGTGAGGACACTTGCAGAGACACAAATCCAAATTCTGCTAAGTTTAAACAAAACAAACAGCATTACTCCTCAGTCACGGGCATTGCAGCTCCGTTATTAATGAATACCTGATGGTGCTGTTGAGATTTGCAAAATAGCATTGAGAAATGCACGAGATGACAGCCATGAACAGACTGCTAACTCAGCTTTCAAACGTGCAGCCAACCTCCCTGGGACGAGAATTTCGTGGGAATTTCAAATTTCAAATCATAGAATAGTTGGGGTGGGTAAGGACCCTTAAAGGTCATCCTCACCAATTCCCTGCAATAAGCAAGGACATCTTCAGCTGGACCAGGCTGCTCAGGGCTCTGTGCAGCCTAACTTTGGGTATTCCCAGGGGTGGGGGTCATCTACCACCCCTCTGGGCAACCTGTGCCAGTGTCTCACCACTCCCACTGTAAAAATTGGTAGAAAATATAGGATTTAAGACTCTGTGTGGAAAATATAATCTTGGCAAAATATTTTGGATATGGGATTTTCAGCCATTCTCTCAACCCACTACTCTTCATTCAGAAGAAAGCCAAAATGCCAAAGCTCATTGCTTGTTAATAAGCACAAGCTAAACTCACCAAAAATGCACAGAGCATGTAAAAACTGATGAAATAAATGATGGCAAAGTTGCTTCCACATGTGTATTCTTCCCCGGGATTATAATCGGATTCTGGATCACAGCGCTTTCCAGGCAAACATGCCAGCATGATTTCCTGCCAGGCTTCTCCAGTAGCACACCTTTGTAATGCCACAAAGATAAATTCAGCATTATTTGATCAGGATGGATTAAAAATGTGTTCATTTGTTACATTCTGAGAAAACACTGGCAGCTGTACAAGCACCAATGTGAAGACCGACTATGAACATTTCAGAGCAGCAATTAATTAATAAAAGTGCAGAGCAAGTTTTAGAACTGACAAGCATAATTTGACATTGCAGACACATTTTATAAGGTAGGCTGATGCACTAAGGCTTGCATGTAAAAACTGTAACCCCAAACTGTGATTTACAAGTTAAATACTTGTGGAGTTACTGTGTACAAAAGCGGTGGTGTGTATGAAAATCTGTCACAAAATTTCAAAGTACATATTTGTAAAAGATGAACTTCTCTCTGTGGTTGAAGAAATGCCTGTCTCTGATTTCTGCTACTGCATTTTTTTCACAGTTGCATAAAGCCTGTGCACAGTCCCACAATTTCAAATTTTTAAACGACAATTACATAATTATGACATCTTTAGCTGTTCATTACCTGCTGTCAAAGGCATAAAGTGACTTAGACCTCAGTGGGTGATGCCTTTGGTGCCAGATAAGGAACGCCCTGCCAGTCTTTCCAACCAGGTGAGTAACAATGCACAGGAGCTGAATTACAGAATCTCAGACAAGAGACCACTCAAGGTTGTCACCTTTAGAGGCATCCCTGTCCCGTGTCATTCTCTCTTTGTTCCAGGACATTCTGAAGCACTCCTGGCAAATGTTTGCCTTCCTCTTCCCCCCACCCTCTCCAAGAAGATTTAGCTGTCTTCACCATCAGGAAGTTTCTCCCCAGGCTCATCTGGTATTTCCCTTCTCTAAGTTACACCCCCTTCAGCAAACGTAAAGAAATGTAAAGTTTATTTCTTTATGCTTGCAATAACTTTTCATTTCTTCAAATTACCACACAAGTTGCACTTGTAAAGATATCAGTAAGGGCAGAGCCTTTTGCAGCTTTCCCAATGCTCAGGCAGATTGATATCTGGGCTGACTGGGTTTGGGCTCTTCCTGAAGCCAACAGCTTCCCAAAGGAGGAGTTTCCCAAGAGCTGTAATGAGTTTAGGTCTGCATCACCTCATTAGAACCCTGCTGTGCCAAAGGACACTTGGCACAGAGCCACAAACAGGAGGTGCTTGCTGAGCTGAGTCGATTCTCACGTGCAAACACATTTTGCACGTTTTTCACAGATCAGTGAAATGGGATGCACTGAGTGAGAGTCAAGGTTTACTCACCTGAAGAGAAGCAGCACAGCCTGGGGGAAAGTCTGAAAATTGTTGTTTCTGTTTATTTGATTGTTGTCCCTCATAGCCACTTTTCCAAATACCTACAATAAACCAGAATTTTGATTCATTCCAGTGACCGGTGCTGTCAGAGGCTGTAGGCCTTGCAATCTAAACTTCCTTCAGGATGCATGAAATTTCACAAAAACACTTCCATTGCCCTTTAGAGTTTTCATGGTAGTCATGTAAGCGCAGTAAATGTATCACATGTACAAGGAAAGAAAAAAAAGGCAGCACGCCAAGTTCTTCTCTTGTGTCTTTTGGAATTTCCTGACCAAGAAAATCAGAGCCAAATAAAGATTTCTCCATTACTCTGAAAGCTCTGCCTTATACATAGCACCACTATTGAAGGAATGTTTCAATAAGCAACTTAAGAAACAAGTCTCAGACAAATCTGTACTGCTGTTTAGTGCTAGAAAATTCTCTAATTACCTGCATTCCAATGACAGCATAGATGAAGAACAGCATGGCAATCAGAAGGGCAACATAAGGCAGAGCCTAGAAAGGGACAGGTGCATTGTCTTTTAATAATTTCACACTATCATCTCTATTTCCGTTTGCAAAAGTAATTTCTCTGGTCAACACAGACTTTTCCAAGGTTTTTCTTCCTATGAGAGTGCTTACAATGTTATTACCTGTCACTCTTTATACTTTGCTGCATGCAATGAATGCCAGCTTCATTGTATTTTAAATTGCCTCTTCCAGCAATCCAGAGGGAAGGATCATCTTTAGTGTTTTTATTTTTATTTTCTTTACTGATTCTGACAACACAAAGATACTTCGTTCTATACAGTTACAGAGTTTCATTAACTTCACATTCCTCAGTTTTCAGGAGCAATGATTCAAGTATCTATTTCACTTATGAAACTGGTTTAATGTAAAATATGTGTGAAATTCTTCTTTTCTAGTCATCTAATAAAAATGTGTGGAAGCATGAGATCTATGTATGTCAAACCTATCCCATCTCTTTTAAATATGCCAAGTATTTTTTCCAGAAGTACCATAGAAACCTCAGCTAATATTAAATGACAAAGAATGACCCTCAGACTCACAGAAGTAATTGGTGAAACCAATTTTTGCATTAGTTTGCAAATATATTTAAATATGCCATTATTGATAACACTAACTTACAAAAATATTTTTGCATTCTACGGGGCATTGCTTCATAAAATTTGGTGTATAAACGGTTGTAACTACAAAGCAAATTTAAATGAATTGTGCTAACCTGAAATGACTTGATAAATGTCCAGAGTAATGTTCTGATTCCTTCTCCTCTGCTCAGCAGCTTCACCAACCTCATCACACGGAAGAGACGGAAAAAAGTGATGGAGATCCGAGCGCTGTCCTCGGAGTTCTGAAGAGCATCACGGAGAAGTCAAACCAAATACTAACTCAAGCATGCAACACTTCCAGAAAAACAACATAAAATGCAAAGGTGGAAGAGGTAAGATTTGGAAATGTATCTTGAGGGCCTGTTCACCTTGATAACCATGATATGAAAGGAAAAGTTACATGCTGGAAACACAGGACCTGTAGAAATGCTTCACACACCACATGCATTTCCAAGTTTTCTGCTTTGTTCAGAGGATCGTGTTGGGTTTGTTTGTAATAGACTCCAATTGAACACTGACAATGAATGCAAACCACTGTATAACACCTTTGCAGTCAGACAGGAATGAAAAATACAGAAAAACTTGGTGGAAAAAAGACATGGTAAAAAGAATAAACTCAAGTGTAGGTAAAACCACTGGGGTCACTTTACTGATCTTACCCCAGACTCATCAGTTGTGACTGTTTCAGTTGGCTTTGGCTTTAAGAAATTAAGAACATTAAATATTAAAATCAAATAAAAGATAAAAAAGTTAGCTTAACCATAAGCAAAATTAAGAACATTGTGAATTTCTACATGTAAATTAACGTCTTTCAACTCAATGTATGTCCCAAACAAAACATTAATTCCCTTATTAAACCATCCTCCTAACATTTCATGTTGGCTAACCCATGCTAAAACACTTTTGGCTGACTCATAATAAAATCTGTTGGTATAAAACACGTTTAAAAGATTCAATGGAAAGTAAATACAAAATAATATACCTGCTTCTATGTAGGCCAAAAAAAAGTTAGCCATCCATTTTCACAGGGTGTATGAAATCATAGCAGGAAGCCCAGCTAAAACTCAGGACTGAAACTTTGGGGCCAATGTAGCCTTCCAAGGTGCTTTTCTGCTCTGCCCTTTTTGCAGATTAATTACTCCATCACTGGAATTTAACCACAGCCAAGTAATTGTGTTTTATATCACACCAGGAGCTCCCTTAGAGCGAAGTTCATTCACTTGAGGTAACTCAGTGGTGAGCACTGGGTGCTGCAGTGCTCAACAGGGACAGGTTCTGCCTCTGCCAAAGTGACAGACACGATCCCAGCCCCAAAGGCTGACCCTGCCCCAGCACTGCACAGCAGGAGGAACACTTGAACTCTCTCACCACACCTGAGCTGAGCTAACGGATCAGACACAGAGAAAGGGATCAGGATTTGACTGATCCTTTAGGATCTGTGCAGCCCTCAGGAGCTATATGGAGCACACGACTTCTTGTTCACAGAGCCAAACTCTGCGTGCTGTGAGGAGCATCTCACTTTTCTCCTTTTATTCTCTCTGGTTTTGAAGAAACTTTCCTGAGAACCTAAATGGTCACACACTTTGCAGAGCAAGCAGCAAAGCTTAAAGGACCAATGTTCTGTGCTTGCTTGTGCAATGACAAACTTGCAGCAGCTTCTTCCAAACTTGGAGTGACTATAAAAACATTTATAGCACTAGAAAAAACGGGATTCTGGATGTTAGA
Source organism: Nicator chloris (assembly GCA_013400495.1). NCBI lineage: Eukaryota > Metazoa > Chordata > Aves > Passeriformes > Pycnonotidae > Nicator > Nicator chloris. The sequence continues at coordinate 107,107 of WAAE01015030.1, forward strand.
TCCCAGTGATGAGTCTTACCCTCTTGCCTAAAATATCCTCCTTTTAAAGGGGCACCTTTCAACAGCTCCTGTCACACAGAGCAGCAGTGAGCACGATGCCTCCCCAGAGCTGCTCCCAGCACGCTGTGGATGCACCAGCCACACTCAGTGCCACACTTCACCTACTCAAATCTCACATACTGCTGGTACTCAAGATAAAACTTGAGGAGAAAGAAGGGAAAAGAAAGGAACTGATTCTGTTGAAAATTTATTATGAAAACATATCATGGTAAAGAAAAGCAACAAGAGGTAGCGTTTTTTAAAAATCACATCATTATTAATACTAACTGTGCTCTCTATTACCTTTTTTCAAAACATATTTAATATAAAGGCATGACATGGGGAAAGTGAGGTAAAAATAGTGGTTTGCTCAACTATGTGCAATTTACATATATATACATTACTGCCCTGGCAGGATATCAATATATTCTGAAACAAAGAGTTTTTTAACTGTATAAGGGATTATTACCAAATTTATGCACTAAATTAACCAAAACCCAGATCTCCTTATTAAACTTCAGCAAGCAGAGTATTTGTAAAACTGGCTGTAACATCTAAATTTTCTAAGAACTTATATAAAACAGACAGAAAATCTGCTGCTAAGGGAAGACAACTTCTTCATTAGAAATTCCCTGTATGTTTCCACAATTAGAAATAAAATCATCAAAATATAATTAAGGAAAAATTCATTATCACAAACACCATAAATGTCAGAATATCACAGATCATGGAAGCAATCTTGTAAGTCTGCCTACCTAAATCAATCCCAAACCTGCACCAGTGCACACAGACCCACACTGCTAATGACTTTTCAGCACAGAAAAAAAATCTTTTTAATCTGAAGCTTTAAAGAAAAAAGGTTTAATTACACCTTCTGCAGATGAAGCCTGAAATGTCATATTAATCTCTGGTGACTGACTCAGGTTGAGCTTGATACGCTCTTAAATAGTGATCAAATTACTTAATTTGCTTTGGTATTTTGTAGGATAAAAAACTGAATAAAGTATTTGGCAGACAGAGATCAGATTAAATTACAGTATTATCACAAATTGACACTAAAAAAATGAAATAAAATTTCGGGGTTGGCATATGGGAATTTTTCCCACTGTGTTTTATGGGAGCAGGATGTGGCCCCAAATAAGTTAGCATCATTATTAAGATGGCAATATGTAATGGGATAAATAATACCAGAAAAAGAATATTTTGGTCCTCCATATTTTTATTTAACCACTTTTCCAAATGAAAAATTAATGAGTTTGCATTATGACTTGGTTATGGAAAAAAAAAATCTCAAAGGGAAAAGTCAGTAAAAACAACATTTTCTACATATAACTCTCTTAGTAATTACTTAATTCTCACTTTTAAAAATGCAAAGGTCAGATAACCCAAACTGTGTGATCAGTTCTACTGGAGCTGCTCCAGAATGATGATCCCTCATTTTATTTTTTGTCAGGAGGTCACTGAAGGTATTTGTGTTTGCACAGTGGTGTAAGCCCAAGACTGCCCAATGCACACTCCCGTCACAAATCCCTCTCTCTCAGCTCCTTTGGACTAAGAAGTCCCAATTGCCTGTTTCTGATGGCTGATCTGATGCTGCTGGGGAGTGTTAGGATGTCATATGCAAGAGATTACAAATTATGGACACTGGAAACTGCAGGCCAGTAATGAAAAATAAAAACATTCTGATAACAAAAAGCAAATTGTGCAATAATGCCAAGTTGGAGATAAATGCTAGACACAAAGTATGAAAAGGAACTTCTGATACATGAGGAGTTTTTCCTACTGAAGCTGAAAATATTCATCACTGGGCAAGTGTTTTGGGTTTGACATTTTAGAGTGTATCTAATTTTTTACCCTCTTTGGCATTTCCCTCTGATAATACAGCAGCTTAGTTTATTTTACTAATACCAATTTTAATGAAGCTAATGTAGTGATACACCACAAAAGAAAATGTTATTCATACTTATTTCTAAAGGAAATGCTCATCTGGGAGACAAAGTTAGTTAATGGTTATGTGTGTCCATCCAGCATGAAGCAATGCCCAGATCTGCGAAACTGAGATAAAGAAAATCTTCAGCAACAATAATGGACAGACTGACAAAACCAGAGTGTCTGCTTCCTACAGATAAGGAAAAAAGAGACACTCCCCAAGGACACCACCTCATCTGCAGCACCAGGGACATCACGTGCACGTCCACACGTCAGAAGGTGGCACATTTTGATTTTGTAATGTAGGGAAGTATTACAACAGACTTGAGACTGAGGGGGACAGGTTGAGCAGAGAGATGATGTCTGTTGACAAGAAGGCAAATAAAAATATTACCTGTGGTCAGACAATCTACCTCCAGCCTCCTCTTTGCCCTCATTTTCCACCAATCATCCCAATGCTACCTGTCCCAAACGCTTTGGGGCTGGCTGGTCATTATCAGGACTTTTTTGTCCCCAAAACGTGGGACTGTGTGATTGCTAAGATGACAGGTGTGTTTCTGTCTGCTCCAAGTCTGGTAATGGTCACAGCTGGAATAAATGGACAGCTGCTGCTTTCCCTGCTTGGCTGACAGCCACACTCAATGAGGGGCATGAGCACAGGCACTGCCCTCATTGCTCTGCCTGCTCTGTCAGCCATGCACCAGGTACACTCCGAGCTCAGGTCAGCAAAGCCTCCATAACCATGGAATTTTGAGCCAATCCTTAAATACTCCTTAAATGATGTTCCTTTTTTATGTAATTGAAGTGCAACAGAAGAGTTTTCTTCCTCGAACAATCCCAATCCTCAAAAAAAAAAATATAACCAATGATCAACCTAAATTTCTGACTCACTGATTAAAATGTTTGCAACCAGCTACCAATTTTGGTCAAGCACTAATGCTGCTTATGAAAAATTTAGCACATTTCCTAAACAGGAACTCCTTGTTACACTCTTCATATTGCAACAAATGTTCAAAATAAACATTCTGACTAAAAAGAACTTCAGCGTCAAAACTGTGAACAGTGTGAAACAGATTGGATCATGCATTGGAATAAGCACTCTGTGCTTAAACAAAAAATAAACATGGTGAAAACCAGTGATGTTAGTAAGTGGTGTTGGTCAAAAGCTTCTTTTTTAATATTGTGCCAAAGGGTCCAAGAGTATGTCAGAACAAATGACACACGATGATAATGTCCTCATCACCACAAATAAAGAAGGAAGCATCTGAATGACAAACACATATGATGACAATAGCATATACAGCAAAACATTCAGGCTGCCAAAATATCTCCAGAATGTGTGCTGTGAGTCCATGTGCATAAACACCCAAGGTTTGTTCAGAGAATAGTTACCACAATTCAGATGCGAGCAAGAAATTTTCTTCATAGTCTTATCAATGCTCTCTACAGTCCCTGTTCAACATGAACCAAACGCCCATACATATCAACTAATTAAAATTTTAAGTCAATGTGAGAAACGCCTGAAAAGATTTTTTATAAGTGCTTCTTCCCCAGTAAAAGATGTATTTAAGCTCTAAATTCACAAGTAATATGTTGGTATTATATGATAACTAATAAATATGCTGTTGTGCAATAAAGTAAATAAATTATTTTGTTAACATGATGAAAGCTGCTCAGAAATTTATTTCTGGCTCCAAATTAGATATTGCACCACTGCAGAGGTTTGATATTGCACTAAGACTTCACACTAATGAAAGAAAAGCTGTATGAGAAAATAGTTTTCTGACTGACCCTTAAGCGTAAAGTGAGATGTTTGCAAAAGTTTACAAAATATATCAACAGTGTTCAAAAATACAAATTCCTAGCACCAACACCTAAGTTCTAACATATGACAGGGGTGCATAAAGTGGTATTCAAACTGAATTGGACTGCTCTGGTTCAAAGTTGAATCCAGAATCTCTCACAGGAGGTAGACATGGGGCTTTACTCCACTCCTCCACACCAGCACAAGATCAGATTTAAGGTAGATGGGTTTTCCTGAGGGGCTCAGGAGGACATAAATGCTGCTCCTTTGAGCCTTATTTCAGTTGAAAATCTGAAGCTTTTTAATGTCAAGAATAAAATCAGTCCCATAGAGATGGCATTAATAATTTACATAAAAGATGAGGAAAGGGAACTCCATTATTTTCTCAACATTTTGGCAGCTCATGAATGGTAAAAGAAACTTAAATAAAAAGTGTGAATTAAAACTTCACAACCACTATGACAACAATGTGATCATGCTTCTAAGTCATTCAGTGTTGGTCATTCAAATGGCTTATGAGCTGACAAATAAGATCATTTCTATACAGCCAGGCCAAATTGAAACCCACATGTTATTTCCTTTTAACAACTTATTTATTCAGATTTTATTTCCAATTTATTTCTCTCTCATTCTCATAAGTTATGTACAGGCCTCTCCCAGATTTGACTGACCACACTTTGTGTCTGCCAATCATTACTCTGCTTTTTTTTAATTGAAAAAGAACCATTTCTATGACCACACAAGATCTTGCATATCATGTGAAAGTTTCTGAAAACAAAAGGCCACAGAACCCGGAAGTAATTATACAGGTTTTAGTAGTGGTTTTAATTTTTGATTGCTATACCACATGTATATTTACTGATATATACTTGCCTCTAATAATTTCTAAAAATAAAATGAACAGGAAAACCAATTAGGTTCATAAAAGAAGGAGGTTGAAGGAGGGGATATTAAATAAAAGAGTAAATTAAAAAGGTAATCACAGAAAATGTTTTATTTCCAAAATATATGTTGCTCTGAGGTGGTTCATTTCTGGAGTTGGTCACTGATCCAGTCCTTGAGAATGTTGAGCAATCCTGCCAATTGCTTAATACATTAAAGACTGACTTCCACAGGCACCAAAAATATTCAAACCACAGTAATTTCCTGGGTTATGTGAGAATGTGGTTACTGGATCAGAAGAATCAGCCTCAGGGAAGCATATATATTCTTATAAAATGCTAAAAAAATTAACAACAAAATAAAAGAGATGACATTTAATTTCCAGAATTTAATGGTGAAATCAAGGCAGTGTGTACCTAGACAGTCCAATCCATTCTCTTGTAAAAACTGGGTCAGATGCAAACTTGCTGTTTGCTGGAAGAACTCACTGGCCTTTACACTGGACCTGAGCATCCCCAGCTACGCTGTCAGAAAGATGCTGAGCTGTGTCCACAGCACGGGGCAACCACAGCTGCAGTCCTGCAGCAATGTTTAGTTACACTGAGGACATGAAGTACTCACACTCATGCCTCCTTTGCACTGCTCAATCAAGATGGTTGTGCCCCTGCAATTAGAACTGTGACAAGACCTGATTTTCTGTCACTGCAGGGGATTTACCCTGCTCCAAATCAGCCCTCAAACAAGGCTGAGCTTCTGCAGCTTAAGAAGTTTCTATAGAGGGAATTTTCACAGGTGCTATTTCAATCATGCTTGAAATCCCATTGGAAACAAAGTCTCAGCATCTCAGCAGAGATGTAGATTTCTCAGGATCACTGCCAGTGTTAGATAACAAGTACAGGTTGAATGGCACAATTCAGAATGCTGAAAAAATACTGAGGAAAAGATTCTGAAATACTGGATTTGGATGACAGAAATTTACACTAAACTAATCAAGTAGGAATAGTTCAGTAGAATCAAAACGATAAAAGTAAAAAGCTAAGAAATTTCCCTGGACACTCTGCAACATTAAATGTTTCATGTTGAAAATGGGAAATCAAGACCAGAAATATATTGAAACCATAATACACTCTTGACTTGCACAAACAAAGCACAGAAAAGTGGCAAGACCAGAAACAGACAATGCTTAGTACACAAGGAATCTGCTGTGCAAAACTAGAAGAAACTGAAGACGAGCATTTTATCTCTTGTGAGAATAACATGAAAACGATGAAATGGCAGAGCTGGTTGTTGACTGTGGTGTGTACTTGTCTTCTTGGAGATCATTCCTTGGTCTCCAGAATATGTTCAGGACAACTGTGATAATTGCTAAACCACATTGCTCTTCACAGCTGACAGCTCAGCAGTGAGCAGCCACAAGTAGTGCTGCCCAATTAACACTGCCCATACACTGCTGAGTGCAGACACATCTGCTGTGGTCATGGAGGCACCTCTGAGCTGTCTTTCCACCTCTCCACAATCAAATACCTTTTGCAGTTATGAGGGAAAGCTATTCTATGTTACTGGTCTTTTTACTCTGCTCAAATACTGTGCTCAGCTACACCAGTGCTACTGTGAATGGAAGTTGTGGGTAAATTGCAAATACTTGAGCTGTAAGTCTAAATGCAGAACTTTTCTGGGGGCAAAAACCCTAAACTAAACTAAACTGAGGAAAAAAATCAAAAATAGATCATAGGCAGCTTTTAAAAACATTCTCCATGAAGAATAATTAAACTTTGGGCTGACTGACCCTCCCTGTCAGCTCAAGTTCCTTCAGTTCACAGAAAGATCCATCCATCCCCACAAAACTGAGAAAAATCAGTCTGAAACCTAAAGGTCAGGATGAAGTTCTTTTGCTCCCATGTTCTCTCATTGCTCCTCCATTTTCTTTCCAGAAATTCAGTCAGTCATGAGATTCTCACAGTTTAACCCAAGACCAGGAAGCAATTTCAAGGTGAATCTATTGCCCAAACACCTATTATGTGCAATGGCCATTAGACAAAATTCTGGTAAATGATGGAGTTTTCCAAGTCCTTTAAGAGCTATTCAAACTTCCAAACTTACTGCAGGATATGAAAAGCAAAAGGACTGGGAAAAAAAATGAACATTCTATTTTCTACAGCATGGAAAGCCTGACTTTCTACGTGCCCTTCTTCTGCTACCTCATGAGATATGAATGCCAGCACCCCTTCAAACCCAAATCTCTCACAGAAATCATCATTTGTTAAACCAAGCCACTGAAAACTTACAGAATCTTGAATTATCTTGGTCAAGTTACCTACAAAAAGCAATGGGCTTCAAGTAAGATAGTAGCATAAGCTTAATTCCTTTTTTTAATATTTTCTGTGCATATATAGAAAAACAATTTTTATTGTCTCGCTGTGCTGTGTGCATGTGCAGCTATACAAGTATATAAATAAATAACAACAGCTTGTTCAAACATCTGATTCAGTGTTTTGGTCTTTGATTCCAGGATTAAACATACTTTTTCTAAAAATGGACGTTATTTGGGTTTAAGTTTACATTTTCTGTATTTCTGGATGACAGCAATGACTTTTTAGTGCATGAACAGTTGCTACTTACATTAACTTCTGTTATAGCAATATCAACGACGCTACCAACAACAATTAAGGCATCAAAAGTGTTCCATGCATCAGTGAAATAGTGCTGTTAGGACAAGCATTCAGCAGAAAGAGAGCAAGAGAAAAACACAAACAGAAAAAGAGAAGAAAAGGACAGCGTTATAACACAGAAACACTCTAGGCTTCTCTGATGTACCACTATACAATCTAAACTTTCCCTTTCATAGCTAAAAAAAATTGGCAGAAAAAAAAGGCTATTTATTTCCCATATCAACATAATTGACCTAGGACTGGTCTGTACTCAAAACTTTAGAAACATCAGATCAAAATCTGTGACTTGTCCAGATGATGGAAATAGTGGGGAGACAGAGAAAGAGAAGTAGGGACTGGGGAAAGTAAGCTGGGATATACTCACATCAGCTTCACTGAGAACGACGTCTACTATGCTGCCAATAACGATGAGGGAGTCAAACGTATTCCAGGCATCACTAAAATAGCCCTGAACAGAGCAGGCAGGGTGCAAACGTTTGTGATTACACATGAAATGTCAAATATTTGCATACTTCTGTTTAGTTTTGCATAAACAGAAATTAGTTCAACAAAACCTGTGGTCTAATGAGAAAACAAAACAAAACCAAACAATATTGCCTACTGAAGGAAAAGCAACATATATGTGCATGTGTGTGTATATATATAATTATATATATACATGTACAGACACACACACAGACACACACACACTCTACACATGCAGAACACACCGTCAGAGAAGCACGATGTTGGCAAGCAAGCCATCATCCAAAATTGGTTTGGGGCTTCTAGCAAGGCTGAAAAATTCTAACATACACACCCTAATGAGGACAACGAGACCCCTTTCGTTATGTTTCTGCAAGGCCAAGCCAATTGAAACCTCCTTAACATCAAGGATTGGGTGATAGTCTTATCTAAGTGATTGGCAAAAACATTCAAAGGGTCAAGTCTCATCACTGGCTAAACATGCACAGTTATTAATGTGAAACTGTGCATAAAGATTAGAGAACTGACTTCATCTTCTATTCATAAACTGGGTCTAATATAGGAATTCATCCTACATTTGCAGTCAGAGGCTGATTCTGTAGCCAGTGAGCCACAGCACCCTGAATAATTTCTTAATGCTTTTGGTGGTGCAGCCAGTCCAGTGTCTGAAAACTTTTTCATAAATTGCTTCATCACCCTTCTGCCATTTTATGCCTTTAAATATATCCCCTGTGTGTGTTACTGGGACATGGCTGCAAAGGGCTATCATGAAATTAGCTGACCTTGGGCATAAAACTGCATGTCTGAGCAAAGAGGTATTTCAGAAGAATGCTCTAGGTAGGTCCCAGCGTGGAAGAAATCAAGGGGTATTACAATTGTTAAGATAACTTTGGAAACCAGATTTTCTGCATTGTGTGGCTATTTCCTAGTTATTATAGAAATCCAGAACTGCAAAAATTACTGAACTTGCCCTTTCCCTCATTCCGAGATATTAAAGCATTGGTCTACCCTAACTGAGGAATGTGCATTACATGAGAAATGCTGAAATGCACATTTTGTACGTGTACATTTCTTGGTAATTAATTTTAAAATACTAATTTTCAGCCACTATTGAAGCACTAAAATAATACATTTAGCAAGAAGTTTAAAACTACAAACGTGCTAATCTAACCTGATATCTAGTTACACTTTTTCTTACACTGTTTGCTCTAAGATAATGTTTTAGCTGAGTAGCTTAAGTTGTTACATGAGTCGTCAGCAGAGAAAAAACCGATTTTAGAATTGCACTGATATTTTTCTCAAGATTTTAAACTGGTAGAATTTGTAGTAATTTCACAGTTTAAAGTAATGCACCTGAGTGCATTAATATTTGAAAAAAGGCTTGTTTTGAGTGCAAATTTGCTCTTGGACACTATGAGAGAGCTGCTGCGGTAGACAACAGCTCTACTTTTCATTCTTGGAGAGGAAGCAGGGTCAGGAAAGGCTCATTATGTTTCTAATGCTACTCTTTGAAAACACAAATTGCTACAATCACTCCTTTGTCTAAGGAAGGGGCTGGAAGAGGAAAATAGATCAGAGTATTGTTATCTCTACAACCCTTTGCACTACTCTGGTTCTTGGGGATTAACCATCAATTCCAGCTTTGGGGCAAAAGCCAATGCTCATGGATTTGGCCTCCTGAAGAAATGCCTCCACTCCAAAGAGCTCTTGCACAATTCCCTACTGCTCCCTCCTTACTCATCCTGCTCATGGAACAAGCCATTCCCAAGGTTTTACTAAGAATCACCCTGAACCACCCCAACAACACTGAAATTTATAAACCTAATGAGATTAGCAGCTGCCAACCAAAGAAAGAGAGCTGCTCTCCTCATATTCTTCCTGATCATTCACATTCCTCATTTCTAAATATCTTCCTTGATTTTAGAATAGCAATAGTTTTTTATCTATGCATAGGCAAAATAAGAGACTACTGGCAAACAGCAAACACATAATCAGCACAATCCTGAGCTGTGCTATCCATCTTCCTCTACAATGGGAACCAAAAAGGGTCCTCCAAATAAAGGATCATTTCAGAAAAAGTTACTTTACTAGACATGCTACAAGATAAAGCACTGAAATAAAAAAATCACATTTTGATTCGAAACAGCTAAAACACTTTACAGCTAAAATAATTTACACATTTATTTATTTCTTTTATGAAACCTTTTCCATCAGTATAGACAAATATTGTTCAAACTAATATGTAAAGCAAAAGCATACAAATAAACAAAAAACTAAGAGAAAATAAAGATGGTTTTGGAAAAGGGAGGAATGGACAAGTCACAGCAAATAAACATCATGCAAATAAGTTGTTTTCACCACTGCAAGGACCCAAGATCAATTCACTTACTAGCCATCTTTCCTTTTTTCTTACAAAAATCTGATGTAAAACGACATGGAAAATCATTACAAGTTTAAGCAACAACTGGCTACCAGGAGGCTGTACATACAGTATGTGTGCATGGATTGGTTTTGATTCCATTGCTGTATTTTGTTTTGAACGGCACTGAACCATGCTGAGTAACAGCTTTTAGCAAATGTGAAGAAAAAGACCTGTTCTTTTAGCTTATATTATGAAAAATTTGCTCATTGAGAAATGCTGAAGGACAAAATCACAAATCCTGGGGAATATGTAAGCATAGAGAATTAGCAACAAAATATTTTTCCATACATCTACCACGTAAATTTTTTAGTCTTTTAGTACTCTCTTGGCAAATTTAGGGCCTCATTCTGCAAAGCTTTGTGTGATCCAATCTCCCAGTCGAGTGTGCCAGACACTCAGCATCACCTTCACTATTGAGCACTTCTCCAGGTTTTATGTATTTCAGAGCTGGAAGGCAGTCTGCAGTGCCTTGGTTTCACACAACACAGTATCATAAGAAGAGTATCAATAATTTATAGGAGCCTTAAGTTTATATGACCAGCAAAACCAAGAGATCACCGTTTTCGCAGGACTTTTGTCAACATATTAAGGGGACACTGTCAAACAGATGAGATAAAAACTAACAGGTTTTTATCTATCCTTATTTTTACAGAGTTAAATGGAGTTTGTATTTGATGCTTTGAACATCTCTGAAATAACTTTTTAAATGCACAAAATTAATAAATAAAACTTTATTCTGTCAGACTGGCCTAACAGACCCACCCACCAGGGACACAGACATAGCAGAAATTTATCAGTCTTCCCTCATGGTCCCTAAAGCAAAGCATTAAGTTTGGTTTCAGATTGTTCCTACTATTATTAAACCTTAATAGGAGTTAAAGCAATTAATTGTTGTTTTAAACATGCATCTATTTTGAAATTTAAAGACATTCAAATTCTGCTGAAGGCTGCTAACTGATTTGTGATTCTTAATGAACTATGTAATATGTGTTGCCAATGGGTTTTGTTAAAGAGTAGCTGATAATTTAAAAGGTTACAATCTCCAAAGAATAACAGGAACAACCTTAAATATACTTTATTCCCTTCCTGCTAATTAGTCTTTTCCAAAAGTCTGATTATTATCACGGTCTTTTAATCTTGTCCTGCTAATTAAAAAGTTTAAGGTGTTCTGCATCTATGGGGGACCGAAATTCAGGAAATGAGGCCCTTCCACTGGCAGTGTCTGCCCTTCAAACTCTCAGGGTTCAGATCCAGGGATGTCTCACAGTGAAAGCATCCAGTCAGATAGAAAGCATGCTGCAACAGAATTAAAGCTCAAATTGTACAGAGTCTTAGAGACCAGTTTTAAGACATTGCATTTGCTAACGAGTAGGAAGCCCACAGTACAAATGGAGCACTGTGATTTGTACACTCATGATCAGACCACTGTGTTTGGCATTAGCTGCTATTTCTGACTACAGTCACAAGTGCATGGAGAACCATACAAGGATTCACAATCTTCTTTCAAAAAGCAGATGATAAAATGCAGCAAAGTCCTCTGTGCAAAACAAGGATATAGAACAGGAAATACAGATCAGGAAACACAACCAGCATACTCATGACACTGTGGTCCACACAGCTGAGCTATCTCCTCTGGGGCCTCATATTGTGCTATTTTTAATGTGAAACCCTTAGCATTTAAATAAGATAGCTGACACAAAAATACAAATAAATTCATTAGAAATGTACAATGGACTGGACAGTGCAGAGCGAGACCACGGGAGAGCGGGTAAACATTCACCCCGAGCTCCACAGTTCACATCTCAACACCAGATCTCAAGTGATGGAGAATTTCTTCACTTCTGCAGGCAAATCCGAGCTGGCTTTAAACCAAGTAGCTCAGTCTGTACAGCCAAGCTCAGTACTGAATGCAAGCTGAATAAATAGTTTGGAAGTCTGGGGAGCTGCTGTCCACGTGCTGCAGCCTGAGCTCGGGGCTGCCGTGCTGTGAGCACAGAAATGCCCAGGCCTGAGCAGGACCTGCCCACAGAGCCAGGGCTGCTGCCACCAGCACAGGGCACAGCCCAGAGGGCACAGCCCAGAGGGCACAGCCCACAGCCACCCCACAGCCACACAGCCTGGCTGCTTTAAAGGAAGGGCAATGGAAAACAAAATGTACCAGCCTTGGCTGCTGAGAGCAGTAAACTTCAAATGGCTCATCTGGCTTTTTTCAAATTGCAAATGTATCAAGTGAACATGTTTTACTTATTTAAATAGCCCAGAATAAACGTTAATTTCATAGTACTAAAAACAAATTTAGTCTGTTTTTTTCATCATTAACTTCTGCACTTGATAAATGCAGTATGAGAACTGAACAAAAAGGCTGCATTAGAAGCCACAAGACAGTTTTTTATCCTTTTTTCAATTATAGTTACCAGTTTCTCTTGCAAATCTACTTTTCAAAATGTGTCTGCATCATTCATATTGACAGTGTCCCTTTAAAACAAGGAATCAACCACTCAGTGTGGGGCCTTCTACCAAATGTTATGTGTATATAACTGAAAACATAAAAATCTAAAAAGGCTATTGCACATGTAAATTATTTACGAGTATGTTTGTAATATTTGGCTATATTTAATAAAGTAAAGAAATTATTGTGCGTTTTAGAATAGGAAATTATACAGGATACAGGTCTTTACTGGAGATTAAATTAGTGTCAAGTTATGAATGTAGTACCCAGAACAGGAGATGTGGTAATGCTTGTAACAGGAAATTATTTATCTGATTTAGAAATGGACATTTTCATTACCTCAAAATATTCCAGATCTCATCAACCACTTTGTGAGACTTTTTTCTGATATCTACATTTCATTTCCTGGAGTTACATTTCTATTATAATTTCTCTGACAGATAAAGATGGGAAATGTTGGTTCTTTTCATTCTTTGAATAATATACAACAAGTGTGAAACTCATTATACTTAATTCCTGTGGTGATGACCTAATTAAAGCATATCTTAAACTTACCTTGGGTTTGAATGCAATCAGTTTCAAAACCATTTCAACAGTGAACACTCCCGTGAAAACCATATTCATAATGTCCATCGCATCATTAAATAGCTTAGACTGTCCATAATGCTGTGAATGAAAAATAAAATACTTACAAAAGTCAAGGCTTTAAAGTATTAAGTGAAAGCAAGGCAGCCTAAGACAAAGTTGACAAAAATGCAGCACAGGAAGACATTTTCTAGTAAAATTTATGAAGCCCATCTATATATGTGAAAGATTAGCTGAGTATCTCTGGTCAAGCATGGAACTGTTTCAATCTATTCTGTTCAGGCACTGAGCAGAACAAAACTGTCGTTCCTCAACATCCTAAGGGAATCTCCAGAGAGAAGATTGTTCCCTCAAAAGAGGAGTATTAGATAAACACATTTGCCCAAGTTTCACATGCAAGGTTTTAAAATTACTCTGGCTTGTGTCACACCTGCTTAGAAAGCCTGAAGTATGGCAGTCACAAAATAACACAATGTGTAGGAGGCATCTTTTTAAGAGGACAGTGTATGTGACTTTACTGAAAAAAGCAGAATGGTTTTGTAAACTGAATTCAAACCATGCTTTTTCTTAACAAAATCTGAAATACTAGGGAAAGAAAGAGACAACTACAACACGTCACAGGAAAGTACTGTGATCAGAAGTGCTTTCTTTAAAATTCTGCTTCATTAAAAAATGCACATTGCTATAATTTAAAGGCATTATATCACCCATATCCTTCCCCTCAATTTATGCCAACAGCTTCAAGAGAGTTTCTGCTTTTCCTACCTGCATAGCCAAGCAAAGGGTGTTCAGCATGATGAGGACAAACATGATGTACTCAAATCCAGTAGAATTCACCACATACCAGAACTTGTACTGGTAAGGGTTTTTTGGAATATATCTACGGAGAGGACGTGCCTTCAAGGCATACTCCACACACTGACGCTGGAAAGCAAACACAGCAAAAACTGTTAGACTGTAACTCAGCAGTTAATCAACTGGTAATACAATGACTGAGTGAAAATGGTTAAACACAACTCTCAAAACCAGGCTGTCTGCTTGATTTAGGGCCTTTTATTACTGAGCATTAATAGAGAGCACAAGGAGCTCGCCAAGCCTTACTTGATTATTTACAACTGTATCCAACCACATCCACTACTCAGCCACATGCAAAATTCAAAATGATGCTCATGGAAATTCTGGAGGGTTCTGCCTTTATACACTAATATATTATAGTATGTATGGTACAGTACATAGCAGGACTATTAAGTCATCTATAAACCCTGTTTTGTCTTTACTCCCTTTTCAACCACCAATGGGCCTGCATAGCATGAAACCCTAGAGTCAGCAAAACAAATCCTGAGGAGGTGTAATGTCTAATAGCTCAGTCAAATTGCCCAGCAAAATCCCATATGTAGGAACATCACAGATTCGTCTCATAATCTATTAGTGCCCAAAATCTTCAGGGCTGGGCCTCCTATTTGTCTCTGGAGGAATTCTTCCAGGCCCTGACTAATGAGGCACTTGGTACAGAAAGACTCCTGGCTAGTCTCATGCTTGGCTTTCTTTAAATGAAGTGTGTTACAGTCAGCCAAAAATACCTGAAAAATTGTGACCTATGAGTTTCTCAGTCAAAGGATTAAACAGTAAATGGGGACAGATTTTTGTAATTTTTATCTGAATATCCCCTGTGAATTTCTAAGTGGGGTGAGAAGTGGCACATTTTGAACACTTGAACTTTGGACACTTCCAGACTATTCAGAACACAAAAACTATTTTCCAATTGTTAGTGTAAAACCTATCTCTGCCTCAGGATACCCTGGTTGTATTCTTATTGATGTGACACCAAAAGGCAAGATGCTAAGAAGGCAACAAGCTTAGTGGACACCTTTCACAACAAAAGCACTGATAAACTGAGATCACAGAAAGGTACAACAACCTGAATATCCAGTTATACAAATACCCAGATAGTAAAAAACCTCAAATTAATAAATACAAAGCTATGTGTTTGGTGCCCTCTTCTGCCCCAAAGCAGAAAGGAAGCTCTTCATGCATAAACAAAAAAGGCTACTTTCAAAACTTGAGAATTCATTATTTATTTTAACCTGATTTTTGTCCAGCTCACAGTTCTTGTACTCTTGTTCTCCCTGTTCTTGGAATGTAACAATCACAAAACCAACAAATATGTTCATCATAAAGAAAGCAATAATGATGATATAGATGATGAAAAAAATGGAGATCTCCACTCTGTAGTTGTATACAGGTCCCACATTCTCGCCATTTGAATCAATGGCTTTGTACAGCAGCCTGAAAAACAAACAAAATGTTATCTTTATTACCATTAAAACGAGAAAATAGTAAAATATGCAGACTCAGAGGGCAGGTTTCAGAAATGGTCTGATGTTCACTGTTACCTTCTTTTCTCTACTGACAGTGCTTGCAAGAATATAGAAACCAGAAGAATCAGCACACATTGTTATATTCTTTTTTTTCTGAAAGAATTAAGTTAATGACCCAATGGTTATAGTTTTCATTTATTTAATTATTTCCCCAAATAAAATTTTTCTCATTTAGGGAAATAGTGAGTGGAAGGTAGCTCTTCCTAGCTTTCTCTATGAGTGTACTGCTGTCTGATTTTTTAGTAAAAGGTTTCCTTGAAGGCCTAAAACTTTCAAATTAGCCTTATTTAAGGGCCATTGATGGATAAGCATCTAAAATTGTTACTTCCATTAGAGCAGAGGAGTAGTTCCTTACAGCAAATGTAGCCAGACTGAGAATCAAACAATATTAAAAAGTTCATCTTTTTAGTTTTCCTGAAATATGGGATAAGTGCCCAGATTCAGGATAAGAGGTTTCTTTATTTCCTTCCTTTTTACACCATCACTAAAACCGCTTTATTGCCCAAAAACATCTGGTAAATGACAGAGAATTGTTCTGGAAAATGCAACTCTCATAACAACGCTGTGCAAGCATGGAGAACCCACTCACGCTGGCCAGCCTTCAAAGGTGGAGACTGTGAAAAGGGCCATCATAGCAGACAGAACGTTATCAAAGTTGAAATCACTGTTTTGCCAGACCCTCTCTTTGACCATGGGGCTGTCGACATCTCCGTCCTTATAAACGATGTAAATCCCCCTGTGGGACAGAAAGTGCCATTAGTGAAACCCTGAACTGACCTCAGAATTACTCAAAGCACTGTTCACAGCTGGTTCCTACATTGCCTCCTCATGTTTGTTTTATTGCCTCGCTAACCTGCGTTTTCTGGTGGGATTAAGATGACAATTCCAACTTACACAGCCCTAAGTGGCCTGGCACATGCCTGCCCAAACCCAGTTTAAGGTACTCAGAACATAATGTGTCACATTCTTAGACCAAAGATCTCCTCACCGGCATTCCTCGGGGTTCTGTTTTGCCTCATCAGTGCACTTGTAGAATTTTCCCTACATGTAAAAACAAAAAAGCAATGACAAAATGCAGAATACTGAAAAGTACATGCTATTATACCATGGTTCAGGATGGGACCAGCCCAGTTCCAGCAGCAAACCACCAAGGATTCAATTCAGCTTTTCTTTTCTTGATGCACTCTAAGTTCTGAGAGTGGCTTACCTTAAACAGCTGCACCCCAATACAAGCAAACATGAACTGCAGCAGAGTTGTAACAATCATGATATTGCCAATAGTCCTAATAGCCACAAAGACACATTGAACAACGTGCTGGAAAGAAAGAAAAAAATATGGATTCATGCAATTTGTCACAGACTAAATATCATAAAAGTAATTTCTGCATTCTTTTTTGAAATGACTATTTTTCTGTTGCCAGCATTATACCTATCACTGTAATTTGACTTGTTTTCTAAATTTGTCTGTAAGTCTATTGACACAGACCCATCAACACCAACTGGCTAGAAATTACACAGGCCTATGGATAAACAACCAAAATGCACTGATGGGTTGGTTCATCACAGTCCAAATGTGCTCTCAGTGGCAGCTCCTCCACACACAAACTGTAACTGTGGGCAGAGCCTGGGCTGGTTAACATCACATGTATTTAAGAATCAGGAACTGATTTCTGTCCTTGCTTCTGTGGACAATTTCTCTTGAGCAAGAACTTTTAACCTGAGGCAGGACTGAAGGATCAGGCCAACAGAAATATAACTTAAAAAAGTAAAAATAAACACCTTAAGTCCTTTTGCTCTGTTTATTGCCCTTAGTGGCCTCAAGACTCTTAAAACTCTGAGAATCTTCACGACTGAGATAGCACTTGATCTAGAAGAAAAAAAATATATTGTTACTGTTAATGTAATGTATGATTGTATTACAGAATAACAATATCCTTGCAAATTCCTGAAATGTGAAATTTGAAAAAAAATCCTTCAACTAGAACTCTCAAGATATGTATACAAGGTTTTTTTATTCTTTATTGATTCTTTATTATTAGAAAATAGCATTGACCTCATAAATACTGTAAGAATCATTTTGATTCCTGGAGCAAATTTGGAATTAAGAGCTCAGAAGCTCATCCAAGACTATAATGGAGCTAAATAGTCCCCAAAGTACTTTTCAGTGTTGACAAGCTCTTTTGAAGACACTGTGTAAATCCTGTAAATCAGTGAATCCTTCAATTTCCAACTAACCTGAGATCAAAAGATCTCAAATGACTTTGATTCTCTCTGTTTAAGTAGCTGGGACTGCATTTGGAGGAAGGCAGAGTGCACAGTGTTTTCAGGAACACCCTGTGACACTGAAAGCTGGTGCAGTAGGAGTTCTGGTACCAGCAGAGGTCAGAGAGGGAGCTGCTGCCTGACACCCTCCCCTGCTCTAAGTCACCAGGGCTTTCTCAGATTATTTTTAATATGGAAAAACCACTCAATGAATTGAGAAGCACATTTAGACTCTTTTACTGTGTTTAGTCTGACCAAACAAAACAAAAAAACCCCTCTCCACTACCACTTATAGTCCTGATGAAGGTACAACATCTCCCCCCTCAAACACTGTCTAGTTCCATATCACAGGTCAATACTGGCAAAACCAAGCTCCTAAAATTAGATTGGGAGATGTGACAATAGCTTGAGAGATGGGATTTAAACCTCCTGAAGCTCCAGGAAATACCTGCTGTACCATCCAGTGCCATGGTGCTCCTCCTCGTTCTCTTGTAATTGTGGGAAGTAGTAATTTGTTTCCAGCCCATATTATTAATGAATTAAAACACTCTCCATTAACAGCACTCCCTCTTGCCAGCCCCATCCCTGAGCACTGACACTGCACACCCACACACCGTGGGGGAACAAAAGGAGCTGAAACACTGATTTCAGTATAAAACCCCAGAGCAAAAATAAATCATTCACATTACAAGTGTAGTACTTACTGAATCCCAAATGATACCAGAGAAACGCCCACAACCAGCAAATCCAGCAAATTAAAATAATTCCTGCAGAAGGACCCTTTATGAAGGAATGCTCCAAAAGCTGTCATCTAAAAATAGAATTGTTACACACTTAGTCTATACTTCAATTTATTAAAATTCACATTTAGGCTGTTTACAAGACACTTGCCTGAAGTGTGAATGCATACAATACTATCTCACTGTCTAAAATCCTTTGAGATATAAAACAAGCCCTCCACGATCATCAAACCTTTCATTTAAATCCGAAAAATTCTGCTCAAGCAACATCAAAAAGTATGCTAATTGTTTCTGATATCAACAAATGTGTTATTTTGTGTAAGAACAGATGAGGCTGAGATAATTACCCTGAATTAATTTGGCCTTTGTTAGAAAAATTGTTACCAAAAAACCTTGAGATTTCCATGTTTACTAAACTGTAGGGTCCAAATTCTGACTCCTAATTATTCATACTATCTTAAGAATTGAAGGAGCTGAAAACACACTGCAGACACTTGAGAGTCAAAGCTGGTACAGAAGCAGGACAAGGCTGTCCTAAGGCAGCACTGCAAGGCTGTTAAGTTTTGGCTCATGGGAGACACGAGTGGGTATCTTGGAATATCCTGGAACAGCCAATAGATGTTTTGTATTTTGTGTAATCAGATGTCCCTAAATTTTGCTGTTCTGTGGGGAATATCAAACACTGCTCTTCCTTTTGAACTTTCTCTAAATTTTTTGTTTTCTGTCCCTATATTGAAATGAAAAAAGCTTACGAAGTGGATCTTGTATGCATCATTTGCAGGTTTCATTAGGAGCCAGTGATAGAGGCTCTATTAATTATGGCTGCAGCCAGCACCTGGGCAGATGGTTTTGGGTATCACAAAGCTCAACTGGACTCCTAAACCCAGGTATTAGACTTCCTACCATAACTGTGAGTAAGTACCAGTTAAAAAATCCACAGAGGAATCCAATTAAACCATTAGATGCACAGACTCACCAGCTGATGAGAATATTGCACGAGTCTTTCCATAGTTATGGATTAAGTCTGAAACACTGGAATTTTAAGGACTCATAACAAAAATAACGATGCCTCTGAAAAACATCTTGTAGTCAGCTCAGTCACATGAATTCCAATTACTTCAGCCTCAAGATCCTCTTACACAGCCTGAATACTAAGCTATTCCTTGTTTTCCACAGGTAAGAAAATTTGATGCCATCTAGAGAACATCCCATACTGACTGTGCATTTTAATCCCTTTACTTTCTATTCTGTTCCTCGAGGAGTAAGGAAGTGATTTTGTTTCACTTCCCCTCACAGATTACTACAGCTTTCAGGACAGTTCCCCAGTGCAGAACAGAGCTACAGGCAATGGGCATCTCAGTGCACTGCATCCCTATCCAGACATTTGTGTGCAGACATTTCCAGGCCTTCTGCACAGCAAACCATCACCACCAGTAAAGGCTGTACCTCTGCAAAGGAAAGATGCATTCTTTGGAAGCAAAAATTAATTCATCTCCTTATTCTGTTGTTAAGGCCTCTTTCATGATCAAAATACTAAATATTCCCAAAAGCTAGAAGAGTAAAAATGCTAAACTTTAACCTATGCCATGGCATGAGACTCATAACATAGTTATATTATAAAATTTCCATTAAATTAGCTTGTTCACTTACACCTGTACAGAGTACATCTAAACTCATCAAAATTGGTGGGAGTTGAACACTGAAATAACTCTGAATACCAAACTAAGATCTATCTACAGCCACCCATTTACAGTGTATATGACATGAGCAGCACACGGAGTTTCATGTAACGACTCCCACAAAAATGATGTCAATAACTGACATTAAAGTACAGGTGAGGTACATATCTCCCCATCTTCACACAGAGACTCATACCTCAATCCCCAAAAATCCCAGGGGAAGCATTTGCTAGAACTCTCTAGTAAGTTTAAATGGTGTGGGATCAGCACAGTAGGGGGGAGATAGAAAGCACAAATCCCTAACCTGACCTTTGCTCTGATGTTTTCACCTTTCCCAGGTTGTCCCAACAGGATGATAAACTGAATTTCAATGTCATGCAGGGATTACATAAGAGAATTCTCAAATGCTTTCAAGTGCTGTTGCAGTTCTGTTATTCACATCCTCATGCAAACCCTCAACACTGCAACGTGGGAATCCTTGTCTGAGAGCAGTAAGAGCACAGGGAGACGCCCTACATGCTGGGAGTTATCCTGATTTAATGCTTGTTTTTGTACAAGTTTCTTCACTACAGCTGATCATATTGCCTCTGCTTATCCTAATTTCAATTTCATGTATTTTTTTACCTGGAAATTAAGGAATACTATTGTAACTGCAGGTCTAGTTTTGAGTCTCCTCCTTGCAGAACACACTCCTCCTGCACAGCTCGGATACCGTGGGAAGCAGAGCCGAGGACATGGAGGGCCCCAGCCACAAGCAAGCAAAGCCAGAGTCTGAGACTTGTTAGTAAAGCAGGCACTGTGTCTGTCAGGTCCTGACTGTCCACTGTGTTTGTATGGTACAGCTTATTTTCCTTTACTTGTGAATGCACCACAGAGCTTCCTGGAGAAACCAGAGTCAGAAGCATCATCATTTTTGGCTTTGATGTAGCTTCTTGTTTCCTTGTAATTTTTTCAATTCCAGATTTCAGCAGCCCAAGCTCTAGAGTTTCCTGCTTCCCCTGGATAACTCATAATTTGCTCAGTGCCAAAATCTTTTGCAGCTTGCAGGAATGTTGTTTTCCTTAACACATCCACTTATGCCTCTCTATCCTGCTCTTTATAATGCCTCTGCCTCCTAAAAAAACACAATTGGAACTGCAGGAGCTGGAGAACCTGCTGCTCAGAGCATGTGGAAGTTTACTGACTCTTTTCTGGAGAGCCATATTTCTATGGCTTCTCAAATTCAGAGTTGGGAACTAGCCTGATTTAATGCTAGAGCTCTATTCAATGCTTTGTTGTCTCCTTTAATTTGGCCTTTCTCGAGCAGCAAAACCCTTGGATATTTATTTCAGTGTGCAACAAATAAGAATAATCAATTCTATAGCAAGCGTCTCACTGCTGAAAATGTGAAATAAGGGGATAAACATTAAGCCTGGGAGAAAATTCACAAACATAAAAATAGTCTATTACTTACAGTACAGCTTATCTTGTAAACAGCCCAAATATTGCACCAATTAGTATTAATCAAATTGCATTGGGAAGAGTATGCACAGCAATATGAGCAAAAGCTGGGACAAGAGATTTTGTTAAGCTTAATCCTCAACTGGAAATGCATAGTTTATGTACAGATTCTTAGTGTGCCAGCAGTTTTGAAGTGTATAAATCAGGGTTATTCAAGCAAAAACTTGTGGTGAGAATAAGCACAGCATGAAACATTTATGAATCGTGTGTAAATCTCTGAAAAAACATTTTGCCAATTTCGAATGAAAAATTTTATTTCCTTGTTCAGCATTTTGTTTCATGTGAATGCAATTTTTTGGTTATTTATCTTCTTTACCAGAATAAGTCTTGTACATTGAAAATCTGAGTAATCCCAATAGATATTCTTAATAATCAGTACACAAACTATACATTAAAATGCCAATTTTTGGCTCATGCATGGGTAATACATTTAAGCAAGCATAATTATGCCTGTCTGTGAATTTAAATGTATGCCCAAGATAAATGCAGAGTATCTCAGTGTATAGATAGATAAATGCAAGATATCTTGCAAGTCCTATTGCAAGAAAATAGCCATCTACTATTTTAGCTCTGTGGATATAGTTCAGCAAAATAAATGAGAAATTACATGCTCCCTCCTTATAAGACTGATCATCTCTTTCAGAAATGCCAGAGCAAGGAGAAGGAAAAGCTCATGCGCAGTGATTTATTTTTCCCTTTTCTAACAACTGTAAGTTTAAAAAGGGGTAAAAAAATGAATTATTAAACTAATGTAATGATAAAAAATCAGCTTCTTCATGCACCCAATGGTAAAAAAATAACCAATCAAAACTATGAGGAACTGTCAAATAAAAAAATCCTCTAGTTTAAAAAAGTTTAGCTTTGATCGCTTAGAGAAAAGGCGAAGAACACGTCAAGTGCCTTTTCTTGGCAGGTGACACACAAGGAAAATCCTTTTAAACAAGCTTCCTTTAAAAACCTGTTACCTTCAAAATGATCTCAAATGTAAACATACTAGTGAAGACATAATCTGCATACCCTAGGATCTGGAAGGTAAACAAAAAGTTACAAACATTATTGCTAAAGCTGCTTTTGAGCTAACAAGGATTAATTAACAATGCATTACCTTTAACAGGATTTCAACAGTAAAGATGGCTGTGAAAGCATAGTCAAAGTAACCAAGTATCTGCAAGGTATAATACGTGCCACAGTAAGAAATCCATCTCTTAAGAGTTTTTACAACTTAGACCACATACACAACACCTGAATTAATCTAAGTAGATAGATGGAGAATTTAGACAAAGTAGTTTAAAATTCCAGCTATTGTGCAACCATTTTTATTTGGTTAAAAATTTAACAGATGCCACTGTGCTCAGGTATTCGATTTCACCCCTCAGTAATTGACAGGACCCAATAGGTAACAATTTCTTTCAATTCAGACTTTCCTCTACCAGCTTTCACAGATACTTTCTTCAGCCTTTAGCAGAGATACAGACTCTTAAACCAAGAATAAACACTTATTAATAATGTCTGTCGTTTTTACCAAAGTATTGCATCACAAAATAAAACTTCAGTGGTTGCTTCTATAGTGAAGATCATCCCACATTCTGCTACATTATATTGCTCCTGTATAGGCTTGTCTAGACTGCCAAAAAGCAAATTAATGAGTAACTAATCACTTAAAATCAACACCACAACCCTTTTTCCTTGAAGTGGGATGATACAGCAGTGATTTATTTGTAGGAAATCTAAAACAACCCACAAGAGCTGCACAGTGGTATGAAATTTCTAAGAGGACTGTAGCTGTGGGATTGACCTCAGTGCTGACCAGGTATTTCAGAACCACTCAGAGCTGTGGCCACATCACTAACACCTAAATCAGTGAACTGCAGGAGCCTGAGAATTCAGTCTCGAGGATCCAGCAATCCACTTAGCCAACAGTTGTGCACAGAGCATCTTTCCTGGGGTTCAGCAACCAACCAAGCGGGAAGGAGAAATAAAATCAAGAGACAACACACAAAGAAATTAGTCATACTAGATCAAATAAAAAGAAATAATTTTTCCCACACATTGCATTGAATATCCCATCCTTCTGTCCCTTGGTGTGGCTGAAAACATAGGCAAATATTAAAGCCATTTGACAAAGATTAATCAGTAACCAATTCACCCTAGACTTAAAATAAAATATTTAAAGGCATTCCAGTTTTTAAACTTTCATTCTGTTGCTGACCTGGCTGATGGAAGGAATGTGAACCCTCAAGCCAGTAAAAAGAAGATGATGCAGGCCTGGGGCAAGTGAGAGTACTTAGAACAAGAGGGCAATGCCTTCCTGAAATCCCTCACACATTTTGTCTGTGTCCCAAACAGAAATCATCTTTTCAGTTACCAACCACTTTCCACTTACATTTTCCTAGTGCTCCTCTAGTTACAAATACAATTATCAGCCCTTGAAGCCATTTCTGTAATAACAATTTCAGTATTCTCCACCAGCTGTCTCTTTTTCCTACCCATTAGTGTGATTTATTTATAGGATTACATTGGTCCATTTTTATAGGTATGGGAAGTACATTGCACTGCTGAATAGTGCATGAAGAGTGTCTTTGTGCTTTGGCCTCTTTTTACCTTTGGAGGAAGTTTTAGCTTTTTGGGTTTTACTAAACTTACTG
This sequence comes from Nicator chloris, assembly GCA_013400495.1. Lineage (NCBI taxonomy): Eukaryota > Metazoa > Chordata > Aves > Passeriformes > Pycnonotidae > Nicator > Nicator chloris. The sequence continues at coordinate 131,555 of WAAE01015030.1, forward strand.
GAAAAATGTTCAGAGAATGCCAACAGCCAAAAGAAGACTTTCAGAGGTTCCACCAACACCAGCAAGAACTAGAGAGATACAACCTCCACAGCCTCAGCAGGATGCAGAAGACTTTCTCTAACTTTGTGACAATCTCTACAGATAATTTTGTATCTAGAACAGGAGAGGGCTGAAGGTTCTGTCAAAGCATCCCCAAAGTCCCCATGGACCACTACCAAGCTGCACCATCTCAGCTCTTTCCTACCCAGCCTAAAGCAAACCCAACTCACAGGAATGTGAGAGTCTCACTACACAGCTGATACAAGTGCAACAAGGCTAGTAACACCTGTGGTCACCAGAGTGGATTTATTTCTGTTTCTCTGTCTAATAAATGTGCATTTGAGTAACAGTTAAGCCTTCCACTGGATTAAGCACTTAAAATGTGGGATTCAGGAATTTGTTTTGGGAGAACACAAGCGTTTAGTCCCCACATAAACTACAACTTTATTGAGTAATAGAGACATTACTGAAATTAATGTTTTTTAGGCTGAAATGGCATTTTTCTCTCAGTCAAGGCAGGAGCTGGGCATGCTCTGATCCTCCTCTTACACGAGTTTAGAAAAAAAGTGAAATTTGTTTAGTTTCTGATGTGGTCAATCAGGAATCCAAATATCTTCAAGTCCAAAGTGGGAGTAACTCAAACCCCTCAGAGTGGCCACATGAGCTTCTCTGAGAAAGGAGGCACCACCCTTATAAATCCCTACACTCACTAACAGAGGGACTCTCCAAGTGCCCCAAGACCACATAATAGAGTCAATGAAGAGAGCACACATCAGAGTCTGTTCCAAACATGATAAACAGGGATAATTTTAACTGGCATTTTTAAATCAGCATCAAACACTGTGAGACAGTAAGAGTGATTCAGGAATTGCACATCAGGTACTCCAGCTGCAAAGCAGGAAAAAAATGAAAATTATAGATATTATATTCAGCTTGAGAATATTTTATCCTGATATATTTCTAGTCATAGAAAGAGTATTATGTAAATAATAAACACGACTAATAATGATGATGTTCCATCAATAAAGTTCTTTGTCTTTAAAGATTTATGCTTCTTAGAGCAAAAGGAATATAAATGTATAGCTTGAAAAAGGAGAAGGCATGTTTTTTAACATGAAAATTAAAAATCAGCCACGAGGCCTGAAGGATTGTATCCTGTGAGGGTCTATTTATCTTCAGACACAAAAATGAAGGGCTTACATTATTTCGAAAGGAGTGGCTGCGAATTGGATCTTCTGCTGCTAGGGAAACACTGCTCAGCATGATGAAGACAAGGATGAGATTGGTAAAGATGTGGTGATTGATAAGTCTGTGGCATCCCACTCGAATTCTAAAGAGGAGATACAAAAATACACCATTTTTGCACACAGAAATCAGCAGATGGTTAATACACAACATGTTTTCTGCTACTCTGCCAACACTGACGGAACAGAGCAACAATCAGCAGTCAGAAGCAATGAAACTGCTGAAGCCATTGGTCTGATTCCTCGGAATGTAAATCAATTCAAAATCCAATTCCATAGTGAAGATGCACTTAAAGCAATCTGGGAGGGGTTGGTTTCCATTGGGTTATGAATACCACAAGTTCCAGTGCTTGTTCCACTGTGCACGTACAGCCCCAGGTCAGAAAGACCAAGGCTAGAGAAAAAATCATTCCAGATCCCCAATTTTATTTGATTCTCACTGAAGTTGTCAAAATTACTCATCTTGTGAGATGCAGCTTTGGCTGCAGATCTCATTGTGCTATTTAGGGCTCAACTCAAATCAGAATGTCCACGAAGATTTTCTCATAGAATTACAGGACAAGTGGGTGTGGAAGGCTCCAGAGCTGTCAGGCTTTAGCCACATGACATGAAGTGTAACTGTGGATATGCTTAGAGTCACTGAGCCCAAGGAAATCACCAGCACAGTGCAGGTCCGGGATTAAACTGACAAATTGGCAGGATCAGGCTCATAACTGACTAACACTGCAGTTGTCTAAATTCTGCTGAAGACTCAGAAGGTTCCTGGCTAAAATTTTTGCTCCTGTTATTAAGTAGATGATTGGAGTGTGGTGTATCTTACTTAAGCAAATTGGCCATTTTAGACCAAGAATACATAGCGTTAGTTGAAGCTGAAAGCAATTTGAAATGTTCAACAAACTTTATGATTCTGCATCCAAAACATTTTATCTTAATCATCTTCTAGACCTGATGGCCTCTACCACTGAAAGGCAGCATTCTCCCATGCCAAATAAATTTTAAGTAAGGACTTCCAGTGACTAGTCAAGCTTGCTATCTTCACCAGTGGAGAACTTCAAATGCTCTGGAGTTAGACTAAGTGGTGAAAGATTCCACTGCCCCCCGAAAATTCAACTGTTACAGTTCTGGATCTTTTTGAAATAATTTGTCTTTATCTTTGACACTTGTTTGAATCTGGGAAATGCTGCTATCCTAAGAGAAATATATACAACCTTTCTCCTACTTTTCTCTTTTTCTGGTTTCTCCTCCACAAAGGTTACTAGGGTTACTAGAAATCCAGTTTCATGCACAAGATGTTCAGATCTTTAACATCCAGTGACTAACATAGTACATAGATAATACACCTGAAAGGGTACTTTCCAGACATGTGAGAACTCAGACTATTTGTACAAAACACTATTATCTTCAACAGTGGGAAGAAAAATAATATATTTTTCAAATTCTTCTCATTTACCAAGTCAAGCAAAAAATTTTAGGAGGGAAGCCAATCTCTTTTCTGTTGAAGACACTAGATTTGTACTCCTGATCTCCCTGGAAGGAGGTCTGTTACTTCACTGCTAAACCATGATGTCTACACCAGTATTTTGCAAAATTATATTTACGGATTGGTGCTGCTGAAAATGAAGAAGGCACTCCCTTCAGGGATTGGTGTTATCTTCTCCTTCATGTTGAGTTCTGATATTCGACGGGGACGTGGGCCTGCTGGTACCTCTGGTTCATCCTCCTCGTCTTCTTCATCTTCACCTACTTTAAATTAAACATCTTTTTTACTACAAACTAAAAAATATCAAGGTTTTGTTCATAACACTACAAAAGCATAGCTTGTATGGGAATACACACGGCTTACAGGAAATATATATTTGTAGCATGAATCTAGAAGTCTATAAACCAATATGTGAACATCCAAGTGTTGTCACAAGCTCTCCTACAGGTTGTTGTGCATATGTGGGTGTGTGCATGAGTGCCCTGAGGGCATCAACAGGCTTTGCTGGTCCTGAGCAGCCTCTCCTGAGGACTCCTCTGGAGTCCCAGTTCAGCTCAGCCCTGACAGCCTGTCCATGCCTGAGCTGAGTGCTGAGCCCTGGGCACCGGGTGAGCACTGTGGGCTCAAAATTCAGGACAGATTTCTGTGACATGCATCCAGACAATCAGGCAGAACTCATTTTTAGGTAAGTATGTTCACTGGGCCAAGAAAAAATTGACCAAACATCATCAGCCCCGGAATGTCCTCTTTTGCCAAATGTTTCAGAGTTTAGAATTTGCTCTCCCATCCAGATAGTGTTACCAAAACAGTCCTGAGGCTCACAATATTAACTCTCCAATGCTGCCTGTACTCTCTAGGAAGCTGCAGAAAAAGATAATGTTTAGGCCCATTTGTCTGTCCACTGATAAGAGAGCACAACTTCACAGACTTCAAAGGAATTGATTCCATGTTCACCAAGAGCAAGTTTAAGATATCTTAGCAAACAAACTTAAATGTGTTTCTAGGTAGTATTCACATACCTGGTACATCACAGGGGGGATAGGGATCTTTATCCTCATCCTCTCCTTCTCCATATTCACCAATTGTCACCTACAGCAATGAAAGGGATGAACACAAAGGAAAAATAAATTTTAATATAGAGTACAAAGCCCACAGAAAGCAAACCAAATAAACCTCTGAAGTCAGAGAAGTGAGTTTTCTGAAGCAGAGTAACTCTGAGAACATAGGAGAGCTGACATTTCATTACTTATTTTTCAAAAATTATTTTTCAATGGTATCCACATTTTTCTGGCTGTGTAAATCACAATAATAATAGAAACAACACACTTTGATAAAAGCTACTGAGAATGTTTGAAAGTTCTACTAGGAGTTTATCACTCACTGATCTCGTTGGATTTATCAAGCAAAATACCTAAACGGATCCTAAAAAAAATTTACATTTTTGTAACATTAACTGTTTTGTTCTCTAAGAGTTTCCCCTCTCAGGATATCCTAGAACCAAATGGATTTTTAAGAGATACTGTGAGGATGCAAAGCATCAGAACTGAGCTTCCTTTGCCTGGAAAAAAATGTAGGGATGATGGGCTCATAGAAGAAATTATACAATGCACAATACAAAGTACTCCCTCTGAAAATCAGTAAAATTGCTTCTGAGAAAAGAGACAAGTTTTAGGATAAACACCTTACTATCCTTGGGCTTCTTTTGGTCACCTTCTGGCTTCTCACTTTTTTTATTTTCCAGACTCTCCTTTCTATAAAACAATACAATAGCAATTACAAAGCATGCCATGTAAAGACAGACAATTTTAAATGAACTACACCAATTCCATGAAAAGTTGAAAGCCTTAAAATAAAATATTTGAAATATTTTGTACAGCTGCAGGTGTCAGAGTAATCAAATCTACTGCATTTGAATGCAATGATCCATTTAAAAGATTATGATTTTGAATACAATTCCAGAGGCTAATCCCTAAAACATTCAATGCATGATCATTACTCCTTTCTAGAGGGATCAACTGTGCCCTTGGACTCATACAAACAACTTTCATTGACTTCAACAGGCTTGCAGTGATTTCAAAAGAAGGTTTTCTACTTGTCTATATAAGGCTTAGAAAACTGATTCCACAGGGAGCTGTGCACTGGCAACAACAGATAAATTCTTGTGCTAATTGCACAATAAATCCCACTGTTGCAATGTTTAAATATCAGTTGGTTTATCATTACATTTTTAATTCACCCCAATTACTACTTAAATTTATCTACAATCATATTGTTTGTCTATTATTTTAGTGTCTGGACAAACCCTCTTATTTTTTTCCTGAGTCCAGCACATTTTGAAGATGGTAAAAACCTTCATATAAAAAATTCCTTACGGAAGAATTCAGTACCCTCCTCCTTCCCTCTCCTGCTGGTTCAACATGCCCCATCTATTTTACCTTGCATTCTTTTTTCTTTCTTTTTCCTCAGCTTCTTCTTTCTGAGCTGTATTTAGACTTTCGGCATCTGCCAAGTTATCCACAGCAATGGCCAAGAAGACATTTAGCAAGATATCTATTTCAAATCATTTTAAGGACATTATGCCTTACCATACTTGTGTGGTTTATTATCAGCATAAACACTGACAATGTGAGAGATATAAAACACATGTTCCCAACCTACAGCGTGGAGGTTTGTGATGCTGGAGTGTAGTGCAAATAACACCCATTTAATGGACCAGACTGATACTGGCTGTAAAGTGAGCAGGGATCCATTAGGGTCACGGGTTTTAAAATAGCAGAATGCTTGAGGTATTTTTTTAAATAAATGGAATTCAACTTCATGCTAGCCTGAGCAATTCCAAATACGAAATTATCTATTATATGTGAAGACTGTCAAGGCATTTTGAAAAATTCATTTTTATACTGCTCTGTCTTTCATGTCTACAACAATCTACATCAAATTCAGTTCTTCAGTCCATATCAGTTAACCACAAATACTGATACAAATACCACTTAGTGCAGCAAATACAATGTTTTTGCCCTTTCATCACCTCCTGACCTTCTAAGAACTTCTGAGAATGGCTGTGGTTTGTTTTCTCCACAGGGCCAAGGGAGCATTTCCAGCTGACTGACGGCAGGGAAGGGGAATGTTCCAGCAGCCTTTACCCCAGGTTCTCAGTGTGTGTGCCCTGTGTGTGCCCTGCAGAGGAGCCCTGGCTGCACTCAGCCCGTGTCAGACTCCGGCCTGTGCCCAGCTGGGACGAAGGGAGCGTCGCTGCTGCACCAGGCTGCAGCCCTGCCCTGCCAGGGGGACACAGCAGGCAGAAGGCCGAGCTCCCAAGCAAGGAAGGAAGGAAACATTCTCTGCTTTCTGCCGTGGTGGTGGCTGGAGATGGCCTGGAGATCACTGACTCTCGTCCCTCAGGGAACGGGGCACAGGGAAAAGTCCATTTCAAGGGCTGAGCACACGCAGAGAACTCTTGCCCTTGGCCATCTACCCCTGTCTGGGGTATTTTGTTGATGTCCATGGCACACAGCCCCACTCAGTGATGTTTCCAGCCAGTGTAAAGGATACAGTTACCACAGATGAAGAGGATAATGAAATATATACAGACGATCATGCCTGAGGATGAGGGACCACCGTAGGCCATTATGCCATCATACATGACAGCATTCCAGTCCTCACCTGTCAGGATCTAAGGAGCAGATATTCGGAGATTAGCAGTAACTCAGCATCAAAAGTGAATAGAGAAACACATTTCCTCTGACCACACAACTCAGCTAACCTTCTGCATGCATAAAGCAATACTGTGATCTTTTCATGCATTGTTTTAAAATTCCCCTTTAAACAAACATCTCCTGAAAGCTTGGGTTTAACTTTAGCTGCTTCTATTTTGTACTGTGCATTTCTATGACTGAACTTCAAAGGCAAAAATAATAAAAAAGACATTTTATTGGAATTTTATTGATCTTGGCATGCCAAAGTAAGGGCCGTGGTTTTCAGTAATCTTGCCACATATGTAGCAATGCCATCAAATGTCCATCACTTAAAAATCAAATTACTATACGTTTTAAGGTTCCTTTTTTTCTTCTTTTTTTAAATATTGGCCACAAATCTGTACTATGATAAAAATTCTGAGTATTGCAATGCAGGCTTTAGGGGCACTTCATATATTTCTAAGTAACTTCTCAAAAATTATCAGTTCCATCCTGAGAAAACATATAATACTCACTCTCCCTCCAAGCAGTTAAATGGTTGTTTAAGAAAATTAAATGTGTGACATTTTCTGATATTCACTTTTGGAGAGCTAAACCTATCCAGCTAATTTTCATTACTGGTGAGCACACAAGAGATTGGTTGCTCCTGGGTGCCTTCTAAAACTGAAGGAATCTCTATTTCTTTGAAAATGAGACAGCCTAAAATCTGAATAAAATCTAACTCAGCTGAATTGGAGAGTAAAGCCTTAAGTTTTTAGGGGCAATGTCAGGTCAAATGTGAACACTTCACCCCATAAGGAAATTCTCATTAATATTTCTTATCTTGAAATTAAATGATTTTCTGCTTGCTCTGGGCAGCCATCAGATGAGGCTTCCACCAAAGAGACAGGAATTTGACACCAAGGTGGATGCTGCAGGGTCAGCTTTTAACCCTCACCTACAATGGCTGAAACCAAATATTGTGGTAATGTGCACAGCCAAGTGTGAAACTGGTGAGCAAGACAAAACCAAATAGGCTCATTCCAGTATCCAAACTGGGAAAAATTAATTTTAAAAAGCATTACAAATAAGTGAAAAGTAAACTCTAAGTATGTCCCTACCATTTCACAAGTAGCAGACAAGTCTGCCTTAAGATTTGAATAAAATCTGGTCTCTAAAGAAATTAATGCTTGTTTTTATGTTATAGTGACATGACCCCTATGTAAATATGCACTCTTTTAAAGGCTTATTATTTTTTTCTTGCTTGGGAACAGCTGAAATGTTACACAGCTAATGAAGTTAAAAGAATTTGATCAAAATAAATGTAACACTCCACCTCTTTTTCTAGTCATGTGTTTGATGGACAAAGGAGATTTAACTCTGTGAAGTAACATGACAGCTATGTTGCATAGATAGATCAAAGAAGATATGAAACAAATGGTACAAATGGTGCCAAGTTACCACAGTACTGAATTTAATGAGCAGAATGCTACTTAAAGTAAACTGAATAAATAGTATTCATGACTTCATTTTCAGGCAACGTGGCCACTTAAACAGTTTTGTTGATCAAAGGTCAAATGCCTCATACGGGATGAAAGAAAGTTACCTGGAATACAGTTAAAAGGGCTTGTGGAAAATTATCGAAGGTGCTCCGTTTTGTTTGAGTTTCATCAAAATTAAATTTGCCTCCAAACAGCTGCATTCCAAGCAACGAGAAGATTATGATGAAGAGGAAAAGCAGAAGCAACAGTGAAGCAATGGACTTCATTGAGTTTAACAAGGATGCTACCAAGTTGCTCAGGGATGCCCAGTGCCTATAAATCAAAATGCGTGGGTTAACGCACACCAAAAAACCCCAAACAAAACAGTAAAAGAGCAGTGCATGATGAAGTATTACAAAACAATTGCTGATCACTCTTCAGCTATCCTTAGAATTAGCAGTATTAGATAATCTTACCTTGTTACTTTAAAAATACGCAGGAGACGAACACAGCGAAACACTGAAATTCCAAGGGGTGACATAATTTCCAACTCCACCAAAATGGTTTCAACAATGCCACCACAAACAACGAAGCAATCAAAGCGGTTAAAGAGAGAAACAAAATAGGCCTGTAGGCCCAAGCTGTACATCTTTACTAACATTTCACAGGTGAATAAAGCCAGAAGAACTTTATTTGCGATATCTGGAACAAAATATTAAAGAAAAAAAAATTCTGAATTGCCTCATAGATTCCATTTTTATTTTAACATATTAGTACTATACTTTCTATACGAGTTTGCAGCTTTTTGCTTAAAAAGGAAGTATTGCTTTTTTTATGCTGGACTGGAGTTGATGCTTAAGTGGCAAAAGTTACACAAGGATGTAAAGCTTCCTGCCAGCTATAAACTATTCATCTTTCCAATCTGTTGTGCAGTTCACGGTTCCTCAGCTCACAGCTTGAGTCCACACTGTAACTTCAGCAACCAGCCCACAGCAAGTTCTGCCGTGCCAGTTCCCACTTCCTCCTCATCTTTCAAGCACAATTTCATGATAAATGTACAGGTATTTACAACTTAGCATTGTCAGGTCTGTGCTGCCCTGTTACGAAGCTGTCACAGCTATGGAAATCAAAGACCACATTCAGTCATTTCTTTTCTCTCCCTCTGGCTGGGCTGAATATCCTTCAGACAGCAAACAACAAAATGGCAAAGTACAAAAGTAGCCACTGATAGAACACAACTATCCATAGTCAAGACCAGGACAAATAATTTTTGACTGTACCTTGGATCTGGGTCAGCCAGTCAGGTTGATTGTAATGCTCTGATGAGATAGTTAACGTGTTCAAAAAGACCAAGACAATAACAAGCCAATAAAATGTGACAGATTTTACTGCAGCCCTACATTTTCTTCTGTTAAAGCGGTTCCAGCGACGCCAGCGTCGACTGAAAGTTCAAATAAAAATATATTTATTATTATATGGAAAACACAAATGAACTTGAGAGTTTCTTCTGTACAGAAAACAAGTGCACTTGTGTATGTTGAGCAGGTGTACTTTCATAAATATGTGTATGATAATTCAATAGCTATGTAAATTATTAGCAGTTGCAGATTAGGGACTGCTAACGTGTTATTCCTTTTTTTTTATATTTCCTTATAGATTTCTAAATGTAAACCACAACATTTGGAGACTCCAATTGCCTGTGACATAATTAGATTAAGCTGCATTTAACCTTTAATTGGGTAACAAAATATATCTATCTTTCCAAGGCCCCATACACTTAATAGCAATAGAGAAAAGTCAATGAATCAACTTAGAATTCAAATTTAATTCAGTCTAAAAATGTAGGCTTTGAACTAAGCCACAAAGAGAATTCTGGCAGGATTAAACAGAATAGGAATGCTGAGGTCACCTTTTAGAAATCTACCCTATAACATCAGAAATCTTCAGTAATTCCTAGAGATTTCTACCTATGTGCCCTGAAATTGTCTCAGTGGGCAAATATCTGTGAAATGAATAAGAGTGACAAGTTGAGGCTGTACCTAGATATGAGTTGGATTCACAAGTGAGGATGTATCTTTGGACTCAATAAAACTAGATTTCTCTGCTTCACTTCTGGGAACTCTGTTCAAGCATTAAGTAAGTTTTCTTTATGCACCTTCAATTTGTACTTGTAGCAATGGAAATTAATACTGGTTTCAGATATCAGTACAAAGGGGTTTCAAGCCTTTGCAGTATTCTATCCATATAAAGGAAAAACATCCTGTCCTGACCTAAATCAGCGTGGTATTCAGGAACATTCTTATCTTGCCAATCCCCTGCTATAAGGGCTGTGTCCATGGCCATCAGCAGGATGTTTCACTCCCTGGGTAGGTTAAACTGACTTTTTCTTGCACTTTCAGAACATCTTAACATTGAAGTCCATAAGACAAAAACAATAATGGTGGGATATCTCTACTTATAAGACCAAGACTCACCAGGCTCAAACCCTGTAACTCCAAGCTTTCTGAAGCCAATGGGGCTATTATTTTGTTCTCCCCAAAAAGATGTGTGGAACCAGTGACAACAAAGTATAGCTAACTGGTACATATATGAATGTGTATGAATATCATAGGCATACATAAACAGACTACAGAAATAAAAGAAATATTCAGAAAGGAGAATAGCAGTAAATTTCTCCATTAGATTGATACAAATAAAGGCATGGTCCCCAAGATTAACTTCTGGTTTGACTTGTACTGCAGCAGGTAGAGGTGAGCTTGCAATGAAAAGCATTTTCTATTTTGATCCAAAGGCATTTTGACATTACAGTCAAAACAATATCCAGATAAGTTATGGCCTGACTTACTTTGTGCTCAAACACAGTGTACTGACACTGCAGAGGAACATTCCAGAAGCTGGAGCGAGGATCAGCCCAGAAGAGTGAGAACTGGACCAAGATTTTGCATATACCTTAGAACGTGATTATAAGAGGAAAATACTGACCTGAACTTGGATTTTGAGATGGTTTGACTAGAAGAAAACGAAAACATGTTTTTAAGAATGGGGGAAAAAAGTAAACAAGTTCATTTTTAGAATTTTGCATTGGCATTACATATACATAAAACAAACTTTTAACAAAATGCATTGTGAACGCTGAAATTCTTTTGTCTGTTATTTATTTTCTGAAATACCTTTTCTAAAGCCTTACAAATTTTATTAGTGAAAGAAAGGAAATCTCCTTTAAAACCCAGTAAATAAACCTTGGAGAAACACATAGAAGCTGCCTGGAAGTCACAAAAACCTGAGCAAAGGAATACTGAACACCATGGGTTACAGAAATACTCCCATACTTCAGTTATGGTCTAAAAAAATACATATTCTCCAGGTCATGCACAATTTAACAGAAAATACTTGGTTTTACATGTCATTATAAACTTCCATTCTTTTAAGTTTGGACAAAAATTGTGTTTGATAAAAACTTTCAGGAAATCACGACTCCACTGCAAGTTGAGTTGAATTGTTTTATATCTTCTTAACCCAAGAATTTTAGGAAGGCTTTAACACTCTAATAATTGGTCTAGCATCAAACTCCTGCAAGTGCCATACAAAGCCTGGCTATTCCGAGGCACTTTTAGCTAAGTACACAGCAGGGAAAGAAGGCTCCTTTGGAATGCTGAGGCGGGACCCTGGCCCTCCGAGCACTCACCACAGGCTCCCACAGCAGGCCGGGCTCTCCCCTTCCCCGCTGACGTTCTCCGTGTTCACCGACTCGGTCTCGCTGGTGGGCATGCTCGCTGTGGGGACACAAAACTGCCTCAGAGCCAGCCCCAAGCCGGGCACTGCACAGCTGGCATCTCCTGGCCCCTGCCAACAACGCCTCCAGCTCTGCCGAGAGCTTGGAAGATCTGAGGAGTCGTAGATGAAGTCACACACTTCATCAGTGCTCCTCTCCCACCAAAGGGAAGCACATAGGATTCCAGAGTGAATTGTGGCTTTTGTTTGTTTGTTTGTCTTTTAAATGACTCAAGGTAATTGCTTAGAATTCACTGCAGAATATAAAGTTAGAGGAGGTTTGTACACAGTATGCTACCCCAGCAGAGAAATTAACCTGAGCTACATTCTGTAGGTTTTCACTTTGAGAAGTGTGCTGTTAACACTTTGGAGGTGCTTTTCAATTGAAGAGCTGTTAACGAGCTCGCCGGTTCCAAGAAATATCATCAAACTTCTGAAAGTAGGAACAATCACACCGTGGTCACACTGACCACTCTTTGCTCTTACTGACATTATGAATTATTGAGGCAAGATGCCAGAAAGTAAATGTGCCTGCAAATACTGTGTGAGCAGCAGGCAGGAGCACGGGGAATGGGAGAATAGTCCTTCAAAGCGTGAGGAGAATTACTGCTAATGAACAGGGGACAATTACATTCGCCACAGAGGGAATTACTACACAGACAGAGGATCATTACTGGGTGGTTAGCAATTGTAGCTGATGGGTTTTTAGACAAAACTCATTTTCATCACCATTTGTCTTCTAATCAACTGAAATACAGAGGGAGGACACCTTATGTCAAAAAGCATTAGGAAATGATGAACAGCCAAAGTTCTCAGTACTTCCTAGGGGAGAGCACTGCTTCCATGTCTGCAAAGCAAACATGAAAGGAAAACCACAGGAATAAGAAAAGTGTAAATTAATGTTGCTGGTCTATATACAGTAGAAATACCATTTAAAGTAGGAAACATAAGAGAGGTGCAAGATACAGTGAAATTTCTGTAAAACAGCAAGAACAAAAGAAAAACAGAGCATTCTAAAGGTATTCTGGTGTGTACCTTCCACTATTTTAATGGTTTGCTTGGTTGGTTTATTGGGAAGGGTTTAAGCCAATGTCTGTGGGCTGAGAGTACTGAGGGCAGAACAGCCACACTGCCAACTTCTGATAGGGAAATCTCACTATTTTGGTAGCCTAAAGGATGAGATTTAAGAATCAGACCCTGAATTTTCTGATGTGTGTAGAAATCAGGTACAAAGTGATAACTGTTAGAAAAAGTCTCTCTGCACAGCCTCTGTATTGCCTCAACACTGACATGAAGACAGAGGGGAGTGGGAAGAGCTGGTTTGGTTTCTGTGCCCATCAATCCCAACCAAGCTGGAGACTGACAGGTCTGTGCAGGCCAGGTGCTCAGCTACTGTTCACAACAGCTGAGAATCTGTCCCCATGAGCAAGTCAATGTTATACAAAATGTTACACAGAGTGGCATAACAAAATGTCCATGCAGGTGTTTGAATAAACAAAGCACTTCAGGCAGTAAGCACAGCAAAACCTTCTTTCACAAGGTTCTTCTGTTCTGATGATTCTTTTAAAATATTACTGTAATGACTTTATAAATTAAAAGTCTCCGGTTAGCACCTGCAAGTGTCTCAATTCTAATATCATACTTCCCTTTATAAATCAGTTTTAAAATGATGAATTTTCCTAGTCCTGTAAAAACTTCACAGCTTACAGTCACAGTTCAAAAGGAATTTCACTCAAAAGTAAAAGAGAAAAATCTTTGATGTTCAAATTCAACCATTAAAATTTCAAAGGGTTAAAGAAAAAAAAACCACAAAATTATTTCAAACATAGTCTCAGGGCTTCAGAACTAGGAATTTTTATTTTAAAAATGTCAGTGTCTTTGGAAATAAGTAGAAGGGGTTTCCGTGTATGGTAAAGAACTGAACTGGCTGCCTTGTGCCAGGTGACTTGACTGCTGTTAGAAAATACAACATTATAGTCACCTAATGAAAATTTCAGCACTTGTGATGGGCAGCTGCAAAGTAAGAGCCTTGTTTCACAGACTATTAAGAGCTGCCAGGAAAACACAGCTAAGGCTACTTTCACAATTTGTGCAATGTGTCCCACACTTGTATTTCAAATTCATCAACCCTTCCATCCCCTGAAAAAAAAAAGTACTCAGAATCTGGTTCTTCATGAAGTGTCACTCCACTGAGTGACAAAAAAACTACATTTAATGTAAGTAATGCAAATGCATGCAAAAGTGAAGCACTGTAATTTTAACTCAAGTCTGCCCTGACTTTGTGTTAGTTCACAGTAAGAAATACCAGCCCCTTTTGAACAGGATTATGCGAAGAAAAACAAAGTAAAAATATCTTTGTCCCTATTGAAGTGAATGTCAGTTCTGCGGATTATTAAATACATCAGAATGTTACTGTGTTTCAGACACCACGGGGCTACTGCTCCATCTCTATCAGTGACTTGCAGGTGCTGTATTACAAACAGAAGAGGGGAGAAAAAGAACCAATTGACACTAGAAACTCAGCTGTCATTACACTGTAATTTATATGTCAAAATTGAAACTTGACAGAAGCACTGAGAAAGGCACCGTGTGGAAGTCCAGCTCCAGCAATGCCAGCAAGTCATCAGGTCTTTAGGCAGAAGAAAAGAGCAGCACTGCATGTCCACATCCACTCTGCTAATGCAAGCAACCTGCCAGGTCTCCAAAGGACTCAATTCCATGGCCACAGCTCCATAAGGGCAGGTGGTGTCCATGAGGCAAACACAGCACACAATTTTGAGAGACTTTTGAGAAACTGATCTCAGCAGGGTCAGCTCTGAGATCTGTAAACTGGCACTCCATTGTTGAAAGGAAGATGCCGAATTTTCTCTTTTCTTTATTCACCTTTTGCCCTTATTTTACTGGCATTCTTCTGGAAAGATTATCTAGATTTCTAGATCTAATAATCTCTTCAATTAAGCTAACTGGTTTCAAACAAAAGAATGCTTGCATTAGACAATATAAGCAACTCATACAGCATGCAGCTTAATACTTTCCTGAGTGGATAGAAAACAGGTCAAATACATCAACTACTACATTTTGCTTCTGTGGATAAGAATATAACATGAGAAAAACAATCCATTGTACGCACGAGGTACTCTGTGGAGTTTTCAGACTTTGGAGCAGGGATTTCAAACTCCACTCCAGGATGTAACATAACTAATTCACAGTGAAGAGCAAGCCACTGCCTATCAGCAGTGATGTGCTCTCACCAGGTAGAGTTAGAAGAAATAAATTCCATAATCCTGAAATACAACAATTCAGTGTCACTGTAGAATCCAGAAGCAGGCTAAATTACAACCTGAATTACTGAATTGTGGTTTGAAGTATTATTGTTAGAAATGTTTTCCTCTCTAACGTAAATGATTAAAATGTTAACCTGTTTCAACTTCAACTGTGCATTTTCAATCCATAGGCTGATGTCATTTTCACACTGGTGCATGTTGGGCAGCCTTGTGGCTGAAGGAAAAGTGCTGAAGGAAAAGTGCTGCTTAAGTGGAGTGATCTGCATAGCTCATCAGTATTGGCTACTGCAGAGAATCTTGGCATTATTTTAAACTGGCAAAATTTTAGATCAGTCTTACAAAAAATGTCATCTTCTGTTTGCCAGCAACAGCCAACCAATTCTTTGCACTCCAAAATTTTCCTAATTCTGTCTCAAATTAGTACATGGATTTTCTGAATCCTTTTTACCAAATCTTTGAGGTAGTTAAACAGGAAAACAGTGAAAAAAAATCCCCAAAGTGGCAACATTATCATTGCAAATTCATCTCAGATTTTCCTAAGTCTGCTGTATGCCGAGAAAACACTTCAGAGAGAAGTGGCACTATCTCTTCTGACTGTGAAGCTTCTCGGGGTAAATTCAGTTCAAGGAGAGTCTGCTTGGAAGATGTTCTCCATGATAGTGTAGCAAGGTATCTTTTTTCATAGTGCAGAGTTAATGTTGTAGATCATTCTTATAGGCTCCCTCTTTTTATAGGCAGCCCAGGGAAAAGCACTGTAAGGTTGGCTGCCTAGCAGTGGAAGGAGAGCAAATTAATCGGGTTTTGTTACAGTAGCATCACTGAACCAACCACCTGTAGCCTGAAGGATGACACTGTGAACCTTGGGAACTTTGCATATTCTACACACATTGCTTTTAATGGAAATACAGGTAGAGGGGATACAAAGAAAAATATTTAGAGTGGTGCTTCTAATCCAGAGATAGTCTGAGGTTCAGCTGCTCAGACCAGCATAATCATTCATCTCATGAACTCAGGAAGAAGTAAACTTAGGCCATTAATTTGTACTTTGGAAAATCCCTACCCACAAAAGGTGCACCTGTCCTGCAGAGCAGGAGAATCCAAGTCAGTGCCCATGAGTTTGGGATGCCTTTGACTCGCAAGGTCAGGCACCAGTCACGACACAGCAGCCACTGCCAGCAGATGACAGTGACAGACATTGTCAGCCAGGGCCAGGCTGCTTCCTGACCAACATCAGAGCCAGAACCTGCTCGTTTCAGGGCTGTGTTGAAATACATGGTTCCAAGTCAAACTGCAACTGTCTTCTCAGAATTTTTATAGAAAAACTATTTCAGCACGTAGAGCTGTGTGAGCTATCAGACAATATCTGTAACAGTTGCACAAACAATTTCAAGCAGACTCAGTGTTTGTACAAAATGAGCCTATCGGGTCACAGCAATTTCTGACTTAGAATTCTGTATTCTCTAAAGTAATTGGATGAGATTTTTCAACCTCAGTCTGGGCCGCAGTAGTGATTGTTAGGACAGCAAGAAAGCCAGTTGGTCAAATAACTTAGTGGCAGATAGGATTAAAACTAGATCTCCTAACTACTGCAATTGTGTTCATGTTAAAACAGGACATTTGCCAGTATTAAAACAGGCAGATTTGAAAACAACTATCATACTCTAAACCTCCTGTGCATTTCCAGTGTGGGTGGGGAAAAGTGAGTAAAACAAGTTACAGAAACAAAACCATCAATAACAAAAGGAGATGCAGTAAAAGCTTGTTGTGTTTTGTTAGATTCTATACCATAAGTATCAAAAGTAAATAGTAAATATTATCATCATGCTGTTCTAGGCTTACACTATGATGCATTATGAAACTTGTAAAATACTTTTACTACTTTCTTCACACCCAAATTTAAAATTCATTTTTGATCCGGTTTACCTGACTTCTGAAAAAGAAAACCTATTCTTCAAGAACAGCCACAAAGACACTTCAGTGGAAATCTGAATGGATTAAACACTCTGCTTTAGGGAGGCAGAGCAGCACCTCTATTTCAAACATGCACTTCAACCAGCAGGAAGGTCTGCATGCACGAGGGGTTCCATGCTACAGAGGGTTGTGCCTTGGTCATAGAAATGCAAACAGTCTGTGCTCCCGAAAGCTACCACATCCAATGCAGTATTGGCACAAAAGAGAAGTTCAACTGCAAATCCGAACACGTTTTACCATGTTTATTGGAAGAACGGCCAAAGCAGCTAAGTCTGCTTTTCTTCTTGTCTTCCATTAAGTCAGCCAGTGTAAGCCCTGGGGAAGCACATGTCATCCCAGCAGTGACGCGGGAGGTGGCAGCAGTCGCAACGCAAAGAACAAAAACGTGTCCGTACACACAACACAGGCAAGGTTAGGCAAAACAAACCGAAATCACCAGCAGCACAAGTGATCACAGCTAAACCCCTCACCTCTCACGGGTCCTCGCACTTTGAGTTAAATTCGCAGTGCTTTGAAGGCAATGGAAGTTTTTTCATTGACTTCAGGATAATCAGCTATTGGCTCATAATAAAGACTTGCAACATTCACTAAGGCATGTTTACAATTCTAGTAATTAAAAGGTATTCTGTTATTCAACAGCATTGAATACCTGCCCACTACCAGCAACAGAGATATACAAATACACAGGATTCATAAATTAATGACTTAATGACTTCTCTGATTAGAAATTTGCAAATGCTGGGGGAGGCACTGCAGGAACCTCAACCACAATTTTAAACAATTATGTGAGAAACTATTCATCACTGACTTAACCATCTTTGAAATCTCTACCTTTGCCTGCCACAGAGATCATCTGTATCCCAAACCCAGAGCTCTACATCACTGAAGAGCACCATGGTGATC
Organism: Nicator chloris; assembly: GCA_013400495.1. Classification (NCBI taxonomy): domain Eukaryota; kingdom Metazoa; phylum Chordata; class Aves; order Passeriformes; family Pycnonotidae; genus Nicator; species Nicator chloris. Next base: position 149,402 of record WAAE01015030.1, read on the forward strand.
TTCCATCACCATAAACCAGCAGTAATCTGGATCACCCAGAGGTTTAGATATTCAGAGCAGAGACATAGTTGCCTAGAAGCCTGAAAATTATTGTTCTGACTATCCTGGGACCCAGCTCTGCTTCATGCTTCCAAGATGGCTCAAGAAAAAACATCACCAGTATATTTCAACTAAATTTATTTCCTAATAATATCTGAAATGCAAGGAGGTGGAGCAACTTGGCAACCCTTCCTCCTTTACTGGCTGCTGCAGTTGATATTAAAAATGAAATACTGAGCCACATATTTAAGGACATGTGCATAAATCCAGGAGTGCCAGGAGACTGCCTATTCACTAGAAATTTCCACACAAAAGCATATATGCCTGCCTGAAATTAAACTCTTGGCATTTCTCTTAAAGCTTTTTTCATTACTTTCCTTCTATTCTCACTCTGCAAGTCTTCTACAACCTTTAATTTAGCCTAAATGATGCCCAAGTTAACAGTTTAGACTTAAAAGTTCTTCCAAACTCAGTAGCTATGCAAAGTATTTTTTTATCTGTATGACCTCAAAGCTGTTTAAGGAATGCCAGAGCAAATGGGGCTTTTTGCAGCCTATTAACAAACATCCAATTTGAACAGGACAAAAAAAGATTCCCGGGATTTCACCTGTAATCCCAGTCCCTTGGCACCACAGTTGACAACTCGGTCATCCAACACTCTATGCAAACTCAGCATCACCTACAATTCTACACAGCAGCCTTGTACAAAGTGTATTTACTCCATAAAATGTGCTATCTTTTACATCTCAGGCTCAGGATTTTGTGCTGGTACTCAAACCCACATGTCACATACGCCTTCCACACATTAGTAGCAATAACTAAGTGTAGTGAACTCTTTTTTGCTCTGCTCTAGATAAAAATTCTATTTGTCCAACACATTTTCCAATAGACATAAATTATTCCTTTCAAGTGATGCTGGAATCAACACCAACCCACAGGCTGCCTTCCAGCCTCTCATAAAATCAGTGTTCTTCCAGCCAGTAACATGGTTCCATATTCCCATATTCTGCTTTTATGGTGAACTAAAGGACTAATAAAATTCTGAAACTCAAAGGTTTTGAAAAACTACTACTATCTCTGCAATACAGAGATAAGTTTAAAAACAGATACCTCAATATCAAACCACATAATTTTTGTCACTTACTGCACCTGAAAAGTACTGTGACTTAAAAGAACAGTTCACAATAAATTAGCTACACTAGAAGAAAAGCAACAGTAATATTGTATCATTTCAACACAGAAAATACTATTCTGGGTTGTCTTTGACAAAACACCCTTATAAATTCTCTATGGTATCTCAATTACCACATACCACAACTTTCCAGAGTATAACATTAATAACAAGATGCTATGTAGCATTAAAATATGCACTGAAATTTGGACTTTAGTCTTAGACTTTGGACTTGGTCTTAGACCTAGTGTTAAATCAGTAATCACATCCTGAATCTGTGTTCTCATTTATGTAGCACTCTAAAACTTCTCATAAAAATTTTAACTACTACTCTGCAAACATGACAAAGAGGCTAAAATATCCTCTTTGTTAAATTATGACATTAAAATACTACTGTTGCTAGAATTTTCAGATATATAGAAATCAATTATAACTTTAACAGTTTTTATAGTATCATGAAATTAATTTACTCTTATACCTTAGGACTCAGATTAGAAGCACAAGAGGGTCACTACAGGATAAATTACCTGTTTATAATAGCCAACTGTCAAATAAATACATCATAAATTATATTTCTTAGTGTCAAGTCAAAAGCCCACAAGATTTCATGTATTGCACACCCAGTTAAGACAAGTAGTAAAAAACATTTTCTATTGTATTCTGAATATCAAAAAGAAAGACCCAGAACGTCATTTTCTTACTTCAACAACAACAGCAGAAAATCCTCAGTATTAGCACAAGGTTATTTCTTGACTGTAGCTCTGGCCATATTTTTAAGCTCTTTATGTCATTATTATTTCCCTTGCATACACCCACAGGAAAACACATTCTAAGGATTTACAATGACACTTGGTGGCACACGGCTTCTCTGCACTAACTCTTTCCAGAACACAGATAAAGCAAAGTCTGTAAGTCTGAGTAGAGACTGAATGCAGACAGTGATTTATACATGGACACCCCAAGCAGAATTTTGTTCTAGGATTCCAAACTATCCTCCATGACTCAGCATCTGCACATGAACAGACAATTGCTCTGCTAACCAACACTTCTGCAAACTGGGAAAGCACTGGACAGGCTGTGTTCCCTGCAGGGTAACCCCCCCAGGAGGAGCCAAACTGTCCCCACAGAAGCAGAGAGGAAAGCATACGTACTGTTCCTCTTGCCTTCTTCATCAGCCTCTTCATCATTCTCGGGGTCAATGTCTTCTGCCTGGGTAATCCAGTCCAAATATCCCTTCAGATCTTCTTCAAGCTGTTGTTTTTCACGTAGCTTCTGGAAGTCCCCTCGGGCCTTGGCTTTTTCTCTTTCTTTGGAAAATTCTCTATCAAATGCAGATAAAGCAGAAAAAAAAAGCACTGATTGACAAACTTGCGGGCATTTTGATCAAAGTCTTGGCACTGCAGATTAACACAGCGACAGAAAACACACCAAAGATTTGAGCGTTGCTTTGAAAACAAGGTAGAGGTGCAAAGAAGTCACGGCAAATCCCTACCACATTACTTCTGAACTTTCAGAGCTTTTATGATTTAATCAAAAATTAAGCAGCATTTTTGACACTTCCCATAAGGAAACAGTCTGTTCTCTAATTATTGCTCCTCTAGACAGATTTTAAAATTGCTTTTATCTACAAATAGAAACTAACTTGTAATAAAGAAGCAATTTCACATTTAAGTATTAAGGTTCAGTGAAAAGGAAATTCTGGTAGTTCTAAAACCCTTCCTCTCCAAGCCACAGTTCCTTGGCCATGTCCAAACACAGAATTCCAGAACTCCACTATTGGGCTCTCCCTTAACCATACCACACAGACTCCTGTGCTGTTGGAAGTTTGCTCTCTGCAACAGAACATAGAAGTCCTGTTCTCACAGATCAGAAACAGAAACTTAATCCTCCATCTCATTGCCCTAAACTCAAGACAATGCATTGGACTGTCTATCCAGTTTAGTTCATGATTAGGATCAATCCCTGAATTATCATGGAATGATAACAAAAATAATGAAGTCATGCTCTTTGACGAGGAGATTGGATAAAATGGCCTCCTACGGTCTTTTTCAACCTGAATTAGCCCAAAAATCTAAGATTCCCCGAATGACATATGACTCAAGACAATTAACAAATATATTCTCCCCCCACAACGTCTCACATGCCAACATTATTACAACTTCTGACGTGATCCACAGCTCCAAATGAGTAATACCCTTTGCTACAAAGATGAACACACTGCAGTTTACCTGAGTATCAATATGTAGTGTTAGGGGCAGGCAAGGCTCTTTTGGACTGTATTGCAAGTACATACAATTCAGTATTTAAAGTTTAGCTTGTTCTGACTCACATGTTCATCACTGAAGGGTTTGGGTTGGGAGGGACACGTCCCATTCCATGTTCCTGCCATGGGCAGGGACACCTTCCACCACCCCAGGTTGCTCCAAGCCCTGCTCAACCTGGCCTTGGACATTCCAGGGCTGTGGCAGCCACAGCTTCTCTGGGCACCTGTGCCATGGCCTCCCCACCCTCACAGGGAGGAATTTCTTCCTAATATTGAATTAAATGCCTTCATTCAGTATTAAGCTGTGTACCCCTTGTCCTATTGCTACTCACAGTAATCTTACACTAGGGGTTAAGTTAAACATAAAAAAGGCTAGAGCAATTTCATTTACTGTGAATTTGCAACTCCTTTATTTATTTATTGGAAAATTTCACTTGAAAATATTCTCTAATTAATATGCTCTTAAGGGGAAATTTATTGAACAACTCAATAATATCCTTTTCAAGTAGAAAATATAAAATTAGCATAAGACAAAAAATATTTTAAGAACGCAAAACAATTAGCAATAAAAACTTTACCCTAAGAAAACAGAACAGAGTAACAGAAAGTCTCAGTTTTTCAATATTTCAGTTTGGTGACATACACTATTTATTTAAAATTGCAAAGACATAATCTCTCCAAGGGGTTTCTTATTTATTTTTAGTCGCTTTTTTAGTCTTTAAATGTGTCAGAGCAAAAATTTAGTGTTGAGAGGGCATCAGTAAATTGAAGTGTTAAGCTGTTTACATACAACTACAGAGATGCTGGAGGTTTTTTTAATGTGATACTGCAGAAATTACACAGCTTTCTGCTGCAAATGCCAAGAGGCAGGCACTACATCTTTTGCAGCTGAGGACTTAATCCAACTGCATTTCAGCTTGGCACATGGGGATCATCCTGTTCCATCTGATGGCACTGTAACAAAGCTGAAGAATGACAGTGCTTGCTTTGCATTTGCTATCCTTCACCTCCCATCCAAGGAAGAGATTCTGCAAGAGGCCATCTCACAAAAATGTCACTGAAAGAGAGAGTTCTGAAGATCTCTCTGAAAGATAATCATTCTAGAAAAACAAACAAAAAAAACCACCCCAGAGTAATTTCACAGTAAGAAACTGTTTGGGTTCAGGAATGCAGGGTTTAAGCTTCTCTCAGAGGATGAGTCTGTCCTTTACACCTGATTGAGACAAGGCACTGTGATTCACTTCCACAGGCAGTATCTTTGGAGACAGAGCTATCATGGCAGAGTAGGAAATGAGATGTAACAAGCCTTGCTGGCTTTTACTGAGTACTCATGTCCTTTTCATTTGAAGTCTGTCAGGTATTTCTCATTAATTCAAAGGAGATGTGATGCATGAGGGTGAACTAAAACAGAAGTTGCTGTTATTATATAGAGTGAAGTGAACAAAATAATTTTTAAGTTATTCAGCTGGCAAGGCTAATACTTTGAACAGCACTTCCCTCATGGCTGAACCACTCTTTAACTCTGACTTCACATGAAAGCAGCTGCACACAGAGAATTAAAGCTAGTTGTTTCTGTCCACAGCTAATTCTGACCTTTCTCTGTAATACTGGACAGAAGTCAGATGCTGCCTTGCTACAGGTTGCTGTGATTTATCAGTGGGGCAGACGTAAGGGTGCCTATGTCCACAATATTTAAAGATTTTATTTTTAAAACTTGACTGTTCATAAGGAACTATAAAACATGACAAGACAATTTTCTTCAGGGGAGGGAAGAATCTGGCTCTATGGTATCTTTTTCTATCACATCCACAGTGAAGGGACATCCCTCAGACACATATGTACATACTCCTTGTAGTGAAATGCCATGAATAAGAAAGGAGAATTTAATAGAATTGGCAAGTAATGAGTCTCCTGTTGGCAAAACAAAAGCATCTCTTTTTTTGGCCAAGAAATAAGTGATTTGAAAAAGATGATGGGGATGAGAAGAGGGAGAGATGCTGGCTCTTTAAAGCTTCTGACAAAGACATCTGGACAAAAAGACACCTGAATATTTAGATAAAGATACCTAGACATTGGCTGATGTCCTGGAAGGAGGACTAAGACAACTGCTTGTGCAGCATTTCACGGCTGTGGAGTTGGAAGGGTGGTCCAGGGCAGAAAAGAAAAGCTTTCAGCTGTGTAGGCAACAGTGACTGACGAGGTCAGACTGGTGGCCTGAACTGGCCTCCCTGTCATCAACCCAGCACTCAGGCCAGCAGCCTCTGAAGCTGACAGGCTCAAGAAACTCCACATTAATTGCAGTAAGTGGACTTAAGCTCTGTAAATATTTGGTTTCACAAATGCCTGTGCTAAGAGCTAACTTTTAAACACTTATTTCATTCTGGTTTGATAAAATGACCTGGATCTGATATTTGAAAATATTTTGGGCAGGGGGTGCTGCATCTGCAGCACAATAGAGACATCACTTGCAAAACAGAGCATTTGATGGAGACTAATTTACATAATCTCATTTACTTCTAGTGATAACTAACCTACTATATAAAATCCAGGGTTTATTTCTGTTGCCCAAAAATTCCTTGTCTCCTAGCAGAAAGATGATCTCATTTCTCTCTTCAGGCACAACACCATCATCATCAATGGTTGTTGAAGCAGAAACATATAAAATGCAGGGCTTCAATTCACGCTTCAAGAGTCTGGGGTAATCATGCCAGATTTTTCTTCCTTCAGCAGAGTGAAATAACCCCTGCTGGTATGCATCAGTTGGGAAAGGCTTGATGCAACAAGGTGGAAGTGGCAGCAGGGAGTGCCTGCTGGGACTCGATTACATCTCCCTGGTTCTCACACCGTAAATTACAGGCAGGATCACATTAACCAGAAGTCCTAAGGCAATTTGTTGAAATGCTTTTGGTATACTCTCCCTTCTCTCTGTATATTCACAGATATAATAACTAGAGACACCTATACCAGCCTCCTACCAGCAAAAGCTTTCCCATGCTAAAGGCCAGGGACATTTCCTCAGGGGGCCTGCACAGCACCGAGAGTGTTGCTGACACTCCTGTGCATCTCAGGGCATTGATGATATAAAACAAATGGGTGCTTTTGATATCTAAGCATAAACCAGGACATAAACCCTTCATTAGCCATCTTCCTGCCCTCTTGTGTCACTGCAAAAGCAGTGGGAGGGAGAGTGAATCTCCTGCAGTACAGAGCTCACTGCACACAGGGTCTGCTATGTGGAAAGTGTTAAGCTAATTCTGTATGTAGAACTGCCACCCAGACATCCCAGACTCATTTATTCTCAGAGGAGTCACATAACAACAAAAATGTACTCACAGGAGTACAGTGTTGGCCACCAGACTTGCAGGAGAGGTTTCACACAGTGGTAACCATACCAACCAACAAATCAGCAGAATCAAGTCAGAGAACTAAAACTACTTCAAGTGTACAGCTAAGCACTGACAGCAGCTCACACTGGGTGTAGTGTAACAGATGTGGAGAGACATAAAAAGGTTAAGTAATATCACATCTTTAATTACAGAAGATTTGTATACATCATTGTCACCCTTTCTTTTAGGGGAAAACAAATTTCACAGGCTGAACACTAGAATTATTACTGTGGGATAAAACCAAAAAATCCTAGCAGGAATTTTCCTTGAGCAAGGAGCATTGGGCTTTTGATGGGGAAATGCAAACTGGTACTACCTACCATGGCTATCTCTATGCAGTTTGTTAGCAATTAACAGAATGTGCATTCAGCAGCTCCAGCAGCAGCTCTGCGGAGCAAGGGCTTGCACAGCCTTCCTGTGCTGAGTGCCCATGAATGCTATGGTAGGGACAGACAGGGAACCACTGGACAGAGCAACAAACGTGAGATCTGATCTTTCAGACTATTGTGAATTAGATCTGTATATTCAGATGTGCCCCTTCTCTCCTGGGTCGAGACCCACTTGGCTCAGGACACTCTGGATTTCTTGGAAGAAGGGGCAGTTCTGAGCACGGGACCAAACACTGCCAGCACCTGACATGGGGATGTGTCCTCTCAATGGAGCTTCTGAAACTGCCAAGCTCTGCTCCCTGCCAGGGCCTCACCAGCAAGCATCCACAGGACTAACCCCTAAAAAAATCTTGGTCTGGTGATTTCAAACAGGACTGAAATAAAATCCGTTCCCTCCAAGTTCTTATTCAAGAGGACAGAACTGTCCACACAGAGTTTAATGGCTTCTGTCTAAAGCAGTTTTTTACTGCTGTATACAGCTGAAAGTATTTGCTGATCAATTTTTGTTAGTATTTTCAATTGACTGATCTAATCTAACATTTCTTTGTTTTTTATTCATGTGAGTTCTACTTCCACCAGGACACAGAAATTAAATGAGCCTGCTCCAGCTTATAACTTCCTGAGATCTACAGCTGGAGTCCCTCTCGTTGTTTTCAACGTATATTCAGCTTATCTACGAGAAGGAGTTGGATTTTCAGCAATAATTTTTATTTTATATTTTTCACTAGGCCTTCCTGCTGCTGTGAAAATGAACACTGTCAAAACCAGTTCATTTTCCTTTTGCTGAAAGGCTATGGATGACAATTTACTGCCATTTTCTATTTGGTGCATCATTATTCAAATGGTTTTTTCTATGATCTTTTCGTATTTACTGTAGACAACAGTTCTTAGGTGTATAAGCTTATCTGCACCAACATATTTTACATGACATTAATTGACAGATAGTGCTGGGAGACTGGGGTGGATGAGTACACACTCAGCTTTTAGAATCACTGTATACACATTGCAAATATTACTGGGGGAAAAAAAAATTGAAAAAAATAACATTCACTTAGTAACCTGCAAGATCACATGTAGGAGGACATAAGGACATGTCAAAGCTTATGTTTTCATGTCTTTTTGCAAGGCAGTAAATTCAACTTATAGACTTATTAATGTGTGTTTGAAAGGTTTGATTTGTTCCCATGGCTACCCAAAGAAATCCTAATGCCTTGAGCAGAAAATGCCATCAGCAGAACCCATCTCCTAACAGTAAGGACTACCTTCATGAATAGATTATCATGCATCATTAAAAGCCATGCCTCTTGATAAATAAGTTCTGAAGTTTTATCATTTATTTCCTCTGTTCACAGCAAACTAGTTTAATACGTGCTGAATTACTGACATGCCTATTTTAACTTCTTTTATTATTATTTTAACTTTTTACATTTTCAGGATGGATGGAGTATCTCCATCCTGATCTTTACTTGTTAACTTTCTAATAACCATAACCTGTCAGGTTGCTTTCCACACAAGGGAAATTTTTCTGTTGGCTAACAAGTAATTTCTAACTTTCAATTTCAGCTCACTCTTTTGCACCAATAGCCATGATATGCTCTGGTCTTTTACACTGGAATATCTGGAGGAGGCCTGTCCTGAGCTCTCAGTTTCTGCACCTAGTATTTCATTCCTTCAGAAAACTCCCTTTTAGAGTAAGGTGAATACTTCTAGTGTCTAATACAGAGTAAAAAGAGTTTTTTAGATTTTTTTTAGAGTTCTTTGAAAAAGCTGAATTAACTCAAGCCTATGAATTCTCTCCATCCTTGTTATTCAAGGGAATTACTTAGGAAATAATCTCCACAGTCAGCTTCCATGCAGAAATTACGATATTTACCACATGCAGATTCCACACACACATGGTTTCTATTCACTTACACTACTGATATTAAAAATATGAACTCTATTTTTAAGAATGTCACCTTCTGCAGGCAAGACTGACATGGATCACCAGGAAATACTCACCTTCAGAAAGAGCTAGATGTAAAACAAAAGATCTACCAAATCATCATTCTCATCCATTTTCCAGTATCTAAATACACCAAACATGCAGTGCACAAGAGGCATTACAGAAATACAAAGGGGCAGATGGTCACAGAACAACAAAGGAGTGCAAAGAGAATCACTGAGTACTGTAAGACAACAAACAGATCAAAAAACAGCAAACAGATTTAAATGTGCACGGCATAACCTGATAGAAAGGAAGTAACACTTTCATACAGAAAAGGTAATTAGGCATTCAGATTCCACTTCCAAATCTGTATGCAAAGCCATGCTTTTCAAGTAAGTTGGCTTAATTTTTGCATTCTTGGTATTTGATTGGTTTAGTCAAATTTAACTTTATCTGTAGATTTATCATAAACCAAGTTTTCATGTTATGGTTTGAAGAGTACAAAAGCTTGTAACTTTTTAAATAAACCAAAAAAAAAATTTGTGTTACATATTCAATGCTTGGCTCAGAATGAAAAATATCTTTCTACTAAGAAACACAAGAACATCCATTGGATTTTACCAGTACATTGCATTTATCCATAAAATTTAGCCTAGACTAGTAGCTCTAAACAGAAAGTATGGGGAAAATGATGTATATACAACTGTCATATACTGCTCAAAATAAATCAGAGTAACAGTATTCCACACTGGTCCTTGTTTGTCAGAGTTTCAAACAAGGATGCCAGGACATTCTCTTCACTTCTGTACCAAACATCAGTTTGCTATGATAGGTATCTTTTAGGAGTATCTCCTTTCACTTTCTCCTTGCACTTTCAACGTCAGTCCTTGGGGATATTTATACATCACATGTCTCAGCTCTCCAGTGTCATTGTCTTCAGAAAGAAAAAAAAAATGGGAGTTTTAGGAAGGCTCTTTCATGTATTTAGGGCAAACATGGTTTCAGACAATTCATCAAGCACCCTGAGCACTCAATTGACCCTGGCTGACAGTATGGCAGAAAAATTAATTCAGCAATTAATGGCTTGATGAATATAAGGAGAGTTCACATCCCACTTTTCACTGCCACTTCTGTGCACTGAAAATCCACGGGAAGCTGGCAAGGGTTGTGAGGAGTGTTAGAGCTCTATGGATCACAAAAACCTAGAAGTCAGTGGTGATTTCTTGTGTCCTGGGGTGATGGTGAATTGTTCCTCTCAGAAACCTTTTCCTATAATCTGTCCCAAACCAGGACATCTTGTCTGCAGAAAGGAACCCAAGGGCAAGGGGACACCTCTCCCCTGTACTGGAATGGCAGCTAAAAAACTACTCCATATTCCAAAAAATATATGTACCATAACGTTGAAAACTTCACACAGTATTTTAAATGGTTAAATCAAATATTAAGCTGATTCATGAGAGTATCTCTAAATTTCCATGACTTCAGGAAAGAAATTAACATATACAACAAAACACCAAATTTGGTGTCACTTTCCCTGTAATTTTTTTTTTAAAAAACAGAAAAATCTGAAACCAAGAACAATTCGAGTCATGGAAGGAAAAATAGGAATATTCATCATCTGTTACCAGACACCTTCAGAGGACAGGAAGAAAACTAATTGGTTCTTGTGATGTTCTTAAGGGCCAGAGAAGGGACTGTGAGAGCCTAATCCTGTAAGGACTTCAGTGGAAAGGCCAGTCACACTGCAAGGTTAGGTAAGAGCACCAACAGAAGAAATAAATTACGCTGTAACTACCCTCATTTATCTGTCCTTCCCCTTCTTATTTCATTTTCCAGTGTGGCTGAAAGCCAGGTCCTTAGTTTTGCCATAATTTACACATTTGTCCTTGCATAAAGCAAAGCTGCTGTGGCTGTATAACTCTCAGAAGGATGAGATTAAATCTAAAAATCAGCAGTGTTGTTTTAGGACTACCATTTTTCTTTTAAACACCTGCTTTACAAAGCAAGTCTGATGGTAAGGTAAAGCTATGGTTTCCTGTGTGCAACAGTAACCTGCCATAGATAAATGACTAAATATTTTTAAGAGCACACTGTAAAACCACTCAATGGATAAAAGCAATGAAGTAATGAAGTTACATCAACACCTGGCAATCTTGTTTGCTTATCTGATTTCCAGGAATATAATAATGCCTTATCATTTCTTCCAGATACAATGGATACAATGTGGCAAAACCACAAATAGGGATGCACCCACTATCAGAATGCTGATGACCATCAACTGCACTGCCAGGCTGATTTCCACAAAAGGGAAATTTTTCTGTTTGCTAACAGAGATGGCACAACTTGCCTGAGATTGCCAGAACAATATTGTTTGCTGTATAACTAAAACCTATCGTATACAACATAATAATTTTCCTTTCAGCATTCAAATGGTAGCTGGATCTTTTATATATTTATCCAAAAGTATCTTTACCATAAACCAGAGTTTCCCAAGCTCAAGTGTGTTAGAAATCAGGAAATGGCAAAGGAAACAGGGTTCTTACTTCACGTAAGGGGACTCTGTAAAAAGAAAATCTGGCAAACTCTTGCCATAAACTACAGTTTTAAAGCACATTATACAGCTACAACTGACACTCTTGGCTGGAGCCTGGAGTGCACAAACCAACAAAAAGCTGTGACAACCTCCCACTGGCAGCTATATTAAATTGATATATTATTATTGATAAATGTATCAGTTCCTGGTGCAGGTTGTCACAGCAGTTCAACCCAGGAACCACTGAACACTGTGTCAGGGTACTGCAGCCACACTCTGTAAGACAGGTCTTGAAACACTTACTAAAAATATTTTGCCATATTTTGAGCAAAATATGTGACTGGTAAACATGAACAACACTCCAATTGCACCACGACTAATTGAAGAAAAGCAAAAGTTGGTCTTTCAGAAAAAGACACTTGTATATAACAACAGGGGAGGATACTTGTACAGGTGCACAAAACCTTTTGCCCTGCAGGAATATTAGAGAATAAGGAGACTAGTGCCCCATTGAATGAATATTTTTGCAAGCATGGTGAACGTGATGTCAAGACAGATACAGGCACTCGAATCACACAGTTCAGTCCAAAGAGCAAACACTGGTAGGATGACATAAGAATCTCAAGTGCATGCAAAAAAGCCATTGCTGAGAAGCTGGAGTAAATGCAGAGGCCATCTTACAAGTAGCAGTAGCATACACAATGTTAACTCAAGGGCTTACCCACTAAGTACACCAAGAACCAGGTTAAGTACGAAAAATGAGCCAAGGATGATAAGACTAACAAAATAGATCCATGGCCACTCACATCCTATTGCATCATTTACCTGTAAAACGCAAGGGAATAAGTTATGATTCAGTCATTCATTAAACAGCAGAGTCCTTTTTGCAGCTGCCAGATCACATAGGTTCAACACAAACTTTATGGCTTATCCACATCTCTAAAAGTGAATGAACAATTGTTTAAATTTACTTACCCAAATTTTGTTGTAGATGCGAGGCTTTAGACAATTAACTGAAATAACATCTAAATGAGTGCATGACAATTGTCAGCCTTATTTTATAAGTCTGCCAGAAGGACATGAAGAGTAGGTACTCATAGGCCTAAACTCCGATGTTGGTGTTTGTACGTTATTTATACGAGAGGCACAACGGAACTTTTTGTTTTCTAATTAGAGGAGAAAGCAATAGAGGTTTATTAAAAGATGTCATCCCAGCTGAAGTCTCACCTGTCTGAGATAACCTGTGTGTTCATGGCAACTGAATTCAGGACTCTGCCTTCATGATGAAAAAGGTGTATGCTTACCCGCTCAATACACCAAGAACAAGATTTAGTACGAAAAATGACCCAAAGATGACGAGACTGACAAAATACACCCATGGCAATTCAAATCCCATTGCATCATTCATCTGCAAGAAATAAGATGATCTTATAGAGTAGATCACTATATTAACAGCAATGAAGAGTCAGAGAAAGGAGAATTTGATCATTCAGGTTAGATAACATTCTATGCATTCCTTCAGAAAACAAAGAACAATGAGAGCAAGAAGGCACCGGCCATTTTCAGTTTGCATTTCCAACACAAACCCTAAAACAAAAGGCTGAGTGAACCCAGCATTTGCATCAGAAATATTATCAAGCATAAATGGAGCACTGCAACAGTTCTGTTCTTTAATGCTGAGAAGGTGAACTAAATTTCAGATCTCCAATTAAGATGATGATCACAAAGTATATTGAAATATTAGAATTTTTAGTTCATGTATATCCTATCTACATGAATGATCATTTGGGAAAATAAACAGCAGTGCGTATCTCAACTGTACAAGCAGTGTTATTTTTTGTAACATGGAATTCCCACAGTTGTTCCTGAAATAAAGCAGTCAAATGCAGTCAGACATTTTAAATCAATTCAAAAAGAAATAAATGAGAATGAATCTGTGTAAAAAGCATGAACACAATTTTAGGAAAATGAAAATTTGAAAAATAATTTTAGAAACACAATGGAAACATTGAAACATTCCAGGAAAACTTCTGAACATATCCAGATCCAAGTTGAATGAAATTTAAAAAGTTGTTGCTGATTTTTTTTTAAGTGAGGTTGAAGTCACTAAGCTTTCAATACACTCCTTATAGACTCACACAAGGTTTTCTATAAAGATTTCTTCCACTTGCTATTCTTAGCCAGCTCATCACACCTATCAAATGATGGACTGGTGAAACGTACCCATCAAGATCTAAAAAGGCCTATTCAGAAAAAAAACCATTTTAAAACAGAGAAATTTGGTTTTGTGTGTAGGATTCAGGTGCAAAAAGACATTTTGATAAGTCACAAAAATTGATGTGAAGCTTCTTGGAAATGGTTCTTGTTGAAGAGGAATTATTCTGGCTTTTGCATT
>WAAE01015031.1:0-86127 GCA_013400495.1 Nicator chloris
AAAAAAAAAAAAGTTTTTTTGTTCTGTTCACTTACTTGTATTAACATCAGGAATTTACTAAAATATAATGAATAAACTTATATGGAACTAAGACTTGGTGGGTCTGTCTGTAAAGGTACTCAGTATCAGCCAGAGAATCCATTGAAACCAAGAGGATTGGAGCATTGTAGGAGTCCCACTTAAAGTGCCATTAAAAGGAACTACTAGTAGTTTAATCTGTTACCTGCAAACTTTTTTCAGATTCAAAACATTCTCAGTACGAACACAAGTACAAGAGATGGGGGAAGTATTTCAATCAGAAAAAAAATCATGATCTCCACATGAAAGCTGTGAAAGTTGAGAAGTGTGCAACTGCCTGAAATGACTTAAGGGATAACTGTCATGGGAATTAATACAGTTTGAATGTTTAAAAATTACAACAGATTCCTTTACATTTTGAAGGCTGTCTGATTCCTGCTGTGAAAGCTTAATGTCTCTCCATTTGATGGAGAGTTCTGGCTGTTTCCAGTATACAGTTGACTGAAAATGCTTGTTTAATGGATTGGAATGGTCAACAAGTGTCAAAGGTATAAGCACAAAAGGTTAAGTTAGAAACAGACTATTCCCTTTTCTGTTGATATACTGTAAGCTACCCCTCAGAAAGAATGGTGAAGGGCAACGGGATGAGAACTTTTAAATACACAATCTACTGAGAATAGTAACAAAGTAAAATACAATGGGGAAAAAAAATCCCAGCACATCCTAGCAGAAAAAGACAAGAGTTGCAGCTGGAGATCACAGCACAAAGTCTGTGCAGCGGCCTACTTGGGCTTATAAGAAAAAAATTTTAAGTGTTAGGGAGTAACACAAAACCTAAGCTGGCTAAAACTACAGCATATTGGGCATTTTGCAAGTTTTCTTGTACAGCTACTGTTAAGCTTCAAGATCAAGACCAGATAAAGGTACCTTGCTTGACTAATACCCTTCAATGACTTGCAAACAAACATGTCCAGCAAAACCCTAAAAGGAAGCAGATTTAGAAAACAGCTATTTAAATATGTAAAATACTAAATATAGTAGGATTCTATGAAATTCCATATAAGAAAAGCACACAGATGGCTTTCTCATATCCCTATTTTTTCCTAGAATCTCTTTACCTTCAACACTTACACTTCTAAATGACTTATCCACTACAACCTTCAAATCATAAGCTCCTGGGAAGATGGGGCAGTATTTAATAACATCAGGTTTCTGTTCTATGAATAAATAAATACTGATTTAGAGTGTATTTATTGGAAAACAGATTCAAGAATTCTGGGTGAATTGATAGAACTACTTGTGCTCTCTAATAAAGTGATTTTAAAACAAACAAATAAATTCTACCAAGCAACCATTCAATAGGCGGGCTCTCAATCCAGATCCTACTCTGTGCGTGCATTTTGTGTGTGCAATACAAAACATAAACCAAAGTACACCTTTCAGTTACTCCAGTGCCTACAGTGCAGACAGACAGTCTTCAGCACCAATTACTTGGCTTGTCACCTTGGGGCACTCATCAAAAGAGAGACAGCTTAGCAGCTTTATTACTGGGAGAGGATCTCAGGTATTCTGCTGACATACACACTTTGACACTCTTTGAAGATTAAAATCCTTAACCATGATTTTTCTTTTAACAATTCATGACCATACAGCTACAGAAGTTAAGTGCCTTCAACACAGACCCAATACGAAACAAGCAAACTCAAGCTTCTCTTGTCTGTCTTTCTTTAACTGAGGACCTCCTCTCTCAAGTATTATTTCACTAGAAAATTACCCAGGTCACCATGAGCTGTGGTTAAACCAGAATGAACACGTTACTTAGAATAAAGAGTAACAATAAAATGAATTTAATAGGGCAAACTTTTGAAGCCAGCCTTGGCAGGAATATAGTTTTCCTTTACAGTCCGAGATTAACAGCTAAGAAATAAAACTACAAAGATAGGAGCTTGTTTGCCTTCCAATTTTAAGACTTTTAATGGGTGAATTTTAGAAAGAAAGAGGGAAAAAAAAAAAGAAAACCTAAAGGTGAAAATGTGTCTTGGCAAAGTTTGAAGTACAGGGTATTTTTATGTTAAAGCTTGTGATATAAACAAACCAAAGAAAAACAGTGAGACCAATGATTCTGCCTGCTCAATAACACAGCCAAAACATGGATCATATATTCACAGGATGAAACAAGTAAAATCCAAACCTCAGGTCTGATTTTTACTACTTGAATTAGAAGAAAAGCGCCTCAATCAAACTGAGGCTCTACACATGAATTGAAACTCAAGTTTTGACAAACATGAGAAGAGCAGAGCAAGGAGGATGGCTGTGTAGATGCAAACTAGCCTAAAGAGAAATGGTGGGGTTTTTGTGAATTTTTCATTTATGTACATAATCATCATTATACAAAGTACTGGGATTTTCATATCTGCCTTTAAATCAAGTTTATATGTAATCTGGCAATCACTTCTATCAATTCTCTCAATTGTTTATACATTTAATGGAAAACTGGGATACAGGAATCGTTGTTCCCCAGACAATATTAAGAGGGGAAGAAAGAAAGAGAGAGCAAATGTGAGAGGAACAGGCAAACACCAGAGAGAGGTCCAGCAAAGGAGTGTGAGAATGGGAGACAGAGAGAGAGAGAGAGGATGAGAATAAGTGAAAGGGGAAAAGTGTGCAGACAAGAGAAAAGACACGTGAGAACTCAGAGGAGCATGTGTGGGATGGGGAAAGGGAGGGAGAAGAGGAAAGGGGACAAGGGGCAGAATAAAGGGAGAAGAGAGGAAAAGCAAGACAAGGTGAGATAAAAAGCACTTCAGAGAGAAAAAGTTGCTTTGATAAAATCAAATAAAGTTTGTGTGGTAGACCCTGATATGAATCATACATCTTTATCCAAATTCTGTACCCTAATGGTTTTCTCTGTGGCACGCAGCCGAACAATGAAATGAGCCATGGGACCCTGATGGACTCGTACCCAGGGCTTACTGAGCTTTACACACCCCATATTTTATTTACTTCAATTCAGCACAGTTTAAATCCAGCCCTTTTGTTTTAGTGATTGCAATATAGTTCAATCCCTTATACTGTTATTTGATTAAATCCATAATATTATGTTTTATTTTATGTTATGTTTTATGTTTTTCAGTTCAGTACACTTTCTAATCAATTCCCTTACATGCTTTATTCAATTCATTAAAATGTATATATTATGCCATGTTTTATTTATTTCAGTAAGAGGTATATCAATTTTGCTGTATGTTACATTAAGCCCTCAGCATGTCGTATCCATTTCTTCATCTGCTACATCCATTTTGTCATGTGTTCTAGCACACATCAGTATCTGTTTGAAACAGTTTTACATCCTGATTCTAATTTTTTTAGAGCATTTGTGTGGTATTAGTGTGATTTGTTTTTCATCTGCTCCTGCACAGATTTTCTTAGGATACCTTATATTTAAACAACAGCGAGGTAAAATATAATGTGGTGCTTTTAATAAGCATGAACACATACAATTTTGTCTTTAGCTTTACAAAGAATCATTCCTGGAAGACACCATGGTGTGCTGTTGAATTCATTTGAATTGTGTTTGAATTTCTAAATGTCATCTTCAGTGGGAGTTAAGAATATATTGTTTCTTTGAAAACTATAAGAAACTAGAATAGACACCTATACTTTATCTTTCACCTTCATATTTTCTATGCTCTTTAATGAATTTAAGGACTATCAACTGGAATTCCATTTTGTAAGGAAAGAAAACTGCAAATTCCAAACATTTAAAGGACATAAGTCTTCACTAAGAGAACATAATCTCTGAAAACAGTACTATGTTTTTTAGCCTATAGAATTAATACTAGTGAAATGTAGATTCCTTCCCCTTTCCTACATTTGTTTCATTTGAAGAGGGATACAGCCATACTTGAGGGATTTCCTGCACACATATGAAGGAGAAAATTTAGATCTCCCCTTCTTTATATTAAAAGCATTTGAGATTTTAAGAATAGTTTGCCTCAGAAGACAGGGTATAAGAAATTGTTAACTATCAACATATTACTAAAAACAGTGCTGATAATATTGAAAATCAGAATAAAACCAAAATCAATTTGCCAATTAAGCAGCAGAATAACTTTGGCCTTATCTGTAGCTATGCCCCTGGGTTTGGGAATGAAGAGATGGACTGCAAGACCATCAAAATGTTAAAGCAGATTATTTCTTTCGTATGTATTTGCAGAAATATGAAAAACCTGCACATACTACCTCTAACCAACGGTAAAATACTCTCTGCTGTATATCCATCTGGTTTGTCGTGTATTATCCTGAGCACTGCCACAAAGTGGTCTCCATACTGCACTCTCTCTATTCCAAATTGCAATTTTCCATATCTAGCACATGCTAGATGGTTCCCTCTTCCTGGGAACGGAGTGCCTTGCTCATCAAAATGGAGCAAGTTATCAATTTTGGCACAGCCTGTCCTCTTCTCTCTTTTTAATTTAGGATATAATTTGAAAAGTTTCCTTTAATTACTCATCCCAGATGGGTTGGTGAAACATGATATATGTTGCCCTGAGGACAGAGATCATTCAATGTGCTAGAAACTGCAGGAGGAAGGCCCTCTGCTCCATCACTACCTCAACAGAGGCTCCCATGCCCTGGCTGCTCAACATCTGACAAGCCACACTCCTGCAGAGCCCCACACACCCCTGGGCGCCACTGTGCAAAAAGCACATTCACCTTGAGAGCTGCTGACCTGGATCAGGCAGACAATTCTCACCCTCCCAGCAAGGAGGGGATGACTTGAGTCTCTTACCTTTCCTTAGCGTGCATTGCACCTTTCCTTTCCTGCTTTGGAGAACTAATGTATGATCCAGCTCTCAAGAGCAAGGGAGAAAAGGTAAGTCCTTAAGGAATATACAGGGATTTCCAATTTCCATTCCAAATTAATGCTGTGCAAGTCTATAAGACAATATCATTATACTAAAAGCAAACAACATTCCAAGAGTTCAGTCTTTTCAGGATTGTTGGACAATGTTTCTGATGTCGAAGAAAACATTTTCATGGATATTAAAGTATGCGATAATTTTCACACCCATGCAAACACCCAGCATGAGGACCATGTACTACAAAAAATCGGCTTGGGCTTTTGCTTCAGAGTTTAACTAACTCTCAGGTCTTGTGCTGGCATGATTTTCACAGAAATAAACATTTTCTAGTTAATACAAGTAACATAACACTGCCTTAAGTTTTCATATTTCTGAAACGTGGAGAGGTGAGGAAAAAGAACTACATTCTTTTTACAACAGTCACATAAAAGCATCCTAAATAATACTTGACACTTCATGTCTTTGCTCTAATAATGTGAAGAACAATCACTCAACACACTTTTTAGCAACAGATTTACACGTTTAACGTTTCTGAAAGTGTGCGTATACAAAAGTATCATGTAGAATGCAGGCTGGCTTACACCATTGGAAATTCTGGAATTAATTAATCTAATTTTAATTTTTTTTAAATGTGCATGGGCTTGAATAAACATATAATCTGCATTCTCTGATTCTGTGCATCAGTTTTCAACTCAGGGCAAGAATTTTTACATCTGACATCGAAAACAGTTAAGCATAATTTATAATGGAAATGTTGACACCAAGCTAACTGTGGTGGCATGAACAATGCCCATAGAAAACCAAAAGCAAAGCTTCCTCAAAATATATTATGAAGTTCAAAACTCTGATTAAAAGCATATGAACCTGAAATAATTATATTGATGACAATATTCTGTAAACTCAAACAATCTAGAAAGCAAGATTCTGAGATTCAGGACTTCCAAAAGATTTCTTTGGAAAACTTAAATTCTGTGGGCTGGCTAGTCTAACGGCTTTTATCTGCATTTTCCAAACCTATATGCCTTTTTTATAGCATGCATTGTGGCTATTGGTATGCACAGACACATTCTAATATTGTCCCCCACAACAAAAGCCATCACTCTGGCAAAAGGAGACAGGAAAATCTAACACTCTCCTACCATGACCAAGATGGTAAGAGCTGCTGCAGTTGCCAAATACAATACACAAAACATTTAATTTATAATAGTTAGAACTTGGCCCTTGACCAAGTCCAAAGAACTATGTCTTATTTCACTTGCTCTTGAATATGTCTCTTTCAGAGATAAATGACTGTGCTGTTTGCCAGTTCTCTCCTCTGTTTGGCGTTTTGTTTAGCTCTGCTTGTGACAAGCCAAGAGTTGATGCATCTGCTTGAATGTGTAATATACATCTTTGGTCAACTTAGCTTTTTTCCTTGACAATATTATGTCAAACAATCACATCACAACTGGCTCTGATCTCTTTGTTGTTAGCTAATAAATTAAAGAGTATTTATTATCTGCAATCCTTTTTTCCCTTTTAATGGTGACACATTTGTGGTGAATTACAGGGCAGCTTTATAAACTAGGCTGTGGGCCAGTATCAGCCCCTGCGTTCATGTGAATGTTCCCTCTCCCACTTGGCCTCCCAGCCTGGTGGTAAATCAAGGCAGCTGTCACAGCACACTAAGTTAGTGTGCGTCATTGGGGAGAGCAGGAAGCGTTGGGGGTATAATTCTGTCCATCAAACTAATATGTTATATCAGTAGCTTTGTAATCTTCTGCTATAAGTTATGGGAAGTGACACCTAAGAATTCACTTTGAAAGCAATGTGTTCCTCAGACTTTAAGCCAAAACAGACCCAATCTGCAGCAAGAGTTCCTCTGTTTATACGAGCGGATTTGTGGCAGCCCGCCGCCCCATCGCTATCAATGCAGCAGTATTTTACACATTCCACTGCAAGTCTCTCTCTGTTTACAGTTTTTGCAGCAGAATTTGTAAACTTTTAAAACATGATTTCTTCCCTTCTCCTTCTTTACCCTTGCTTTAACCTCCAGTAGCAGGACAGATAAATATACTCCTTGAATGTTATCATGACAAAGTGAACTCCTGACAGATAGGAATGAATGGGAGACCTATTTCCCTTGTCCATACCCCCTTCAACCTTTGCCTTGACAAATGTGGGAAATGGCTGCAGAGGACAGGAGAAGAATACACACAGCACTAGGATAGGAATGTCAGCTTTTTTTGTTAAATGTTCACATGATACCGAAAGAAATGAGTGAAGATAACCTTAAATAGGAAATGTGTTTTCTAAACAGCTTCACAGAGATCCAATTCGCACTGTATCGCCCCTAAAAGCATGGCTTATTTTCAGTGACTATTTTTAATGCTTTTGAAGACCAACAAAAGAGGAACTTGGACTCAATTAAGTGTTTTTGTGAGGTGTGATTTGATCTGAAAGAAGTCTATGGGACATCTTCAAAGAGTCAAAAGCAGACAAGCATGTCCCAGGACTCTAACACACTGAAATCAAAGATGTATGCTAAGGACATTAAATATCTGTGCTAGTTCCTTGCCAAACTATTTCAAAAAGAAATTAGAATTAAACCCACAGAAGATTGCTTTGATAATCTTTGCAATCAATAGTAAATGTAAAAAAAAAAACACATTAGAAAACAGTACCTTCCATCCTTAAATCTAAATCTAGAGGCTGTTACAATATAAAAAACACTACTTGGGACACTCTAACTTCATTTAGTCTTAAAACAAAAAAAAAATATTGTCTCATCAAACTTTGATCCAGCTTTCCATTAATGAGTGCAGTTTACAGTAGATTTTTAAAACATGTTCAAGACAGCTAGAGATACTTTTGATTCCACTAATCTGTGCAATATACTAATGCTGTTTTAACTTTCATTTCAATGTCAACTTGAAAATCACAAATGATATTTCACAGGATCACAAGGCATACCACATTGCCTCAAACCCTAAGAAATCTTGTGTTTAATAGCATCAGGTCTTGTTCACATGCCTTAAAAATTTGAAAATGTATATGTCAGATTTGGTCAAACATTGATAAAATGAAATATTTTATCTTGAAACTAATCTGCTTAGAAATCACTTTTCTTTCATCTATTCATCCCAGCTAATTAAAGCAGCACTGATTTGGGGTCTTTCATCTTTAATAACATTTCAAAAATATATCTCAAATTTTTTTTCTGATCTGAACAAAACTGTCTAGGTTTAAAAGGAAGTATAATTAAACCCACAGCTGATAAGATTTAAAATAATAAAAAAGTTTCATTATTACTTGAGATGTAAGAAACTGTAATTAACATGTTTGCACCAATCATCAGACCATACATGGCTGCAGTTGATGGCAGGACAGTAGGGTTTTCCAGAGCAATGCTTTTCATGTGGGATTTACTCACTTGGCTCTGCTCTTGTACTCTTGCCTGCTGCACTCCCATCTCACTCTTATATTAAGGTAAAAGTCTCTCTCTCAGTGCACAACCTCACAGTGCCAAAAAATAAATTTAATTCACTGTTTAGCTGTGACTGGAGGGGGAAAAACAAAGCTTTGTAGAGATTCCAGGGCTAGACTGCAACAAAATCTCCATCATTTAGAGGGCTTCTGCATCAGTGACTCTTTGGCTGGAAATCCTGTGTCCATGGTGCCTTCCACCACGTCTCCCTTTCCACAGCCCATCCAATACCTGTCCATGCCAGCAATAAGACACCAGTTAATGGGTCTTGTACCGTGCTACAAAGCTTTCAAATATTCACCACCACGTGGTTATTTTCATTTGGGAAATGGACCTGTGGCTACAGTACATTGGCCATAATCAACCATTCCCCCAGTAAAGTATCCAGTGATTTAATAAAGCCTGAAGAAACAAGGTCTCATACTGCATGAGTTTTCTGCAGAAGCATAAAAATTTAGCAGTTTTAGCCCCTCTCTTAGGAACAAAT
Organism: Nicator chloris; assembly: GCA_013400495.1. NCBI lineage: Eukaryota > Metazoa > Chordata > Aves > Passeriformes > Pycnonotidae > Nicator > Nicator chloris. The sequence continues at coordinate 8,837 of WAAE01015031.1, forward strand.
CTCTCACAAAGGCATTCTACAAATACCTCTGCTTAAGACAGACCACGAAAGCCCAGATCCTGGAAATAACAGGCATTAAGAATGAAGGAAAAAATCTCTCTGATCTCTTTACTGATCAGGAATTCCCTACAAAGAGAAAGCTAATGGTTACAGTTTGGAAACCAGACTCAAAAATTCAATAGACTCCTCTATCCTTTACACAAGGTCAGCCTTCACTGAACGAACCTTCTTGCAGCTGCTGAGGACTAAGCATCATATTTGACAAACTACTGTAAAAAACTGAATCAAGCATTTGTGTTATTTCTCACAGTCAAAGGTATTTTTCCCCACCTGTGACTGCTGACTAAGGTGCTTGTGGTGAATACCTCAAACGCAGCCCTACCAGTCTCACCATTAACACATCCATTGTTCCCCACTGCTGGATAAGAACTGTATTTCTCAAGTCACCTAAAAATATAACAGCAGTTGCACCAGGTTGGCCACCTGAGATTTGGCAGTGAAATAGCTCGCTCCTGTTTTCATGAGTACTCATGTAAAGCCATATAAAAATTCATTCAGAGTTCAAAGTATATCACAGAGACAGCGTCAGTACACAAAGCTAACATTTGGACTGAACCATCCATCACCAGCTAAGCACTCAGTAAACCAAGTAAAGCACATTTTAAATAGACAGGGCAGAGTCCTGTGACTTCCCAACTACCTGACCTCCCTAAAACCAAATGTTATTGTATTTATCAAAAAATGTTGGCTTTTTTCTTCCTCTGCATACAATTTGAATTTTTAAACAACACAGGAGAGCTGAACAGTCAAACTGTACTGAGCACAAAAGGGATAGCTTATCTACTCGGCATCTTTTGGAATTCTGTGCCTTCACTTCTTTTTAGCCTTTGGGATATTAAAAAAAAACAGCAACAAAAGACAGCATTTGCCAATTAATTAAACACACCAAATAAGTGCAACACTATGTCTGACACCAATACGTACAAATCTGATCCAGCATTTTAGAAATAAAACATTAATATGGTTCCAGCTGAGGCAGCCTCCAAAAACATGTTCCTTGAACAAGCCCTTTGACTAGGCAGACTTGGTTGCACATGTTATACTTCAGAAGATTTTTTCAGCTTTTTATATTAAATAAGTCTCAACATTCTGGCGTAAAAGGTGACTATATGGTCACCTTTATCTTAGAAAATATTGCTCATTTCAGTTACTTTTAAGACACTTGGCTTCTCTAACTTAGTGATCATTGGTATTTCTTATCCTTTGTTAAGAAAGAAGAAGAATTAAAAAAAAGTAAGTAATAGAATATCTACTTATATCTTTTGCCAACAGTACAGGACTACTATCTGTTTTTGAGACAGATGCAAGAATGTTAATTAAAAACTAACTTCAAGACATCTCAAATGTCTCTTCCTAGAGAAACATTTTTTTTCCTTTCAACAGAAGCAAAAAATTACCACCTGAGCCAAATTTTGATTACATTTTGGATAATTAGTTAACAATGGCAGTCCCTCAAGCTATTATATATCTTTAATAATTCTAAAGTCAATGACAGTTATGTAAGACATTGTAAAACAAATATTTGGTGAAAAATATCATACTAAGTGATTTTAAAAAAATCCCACTCGCATAAATATATTTTTACTTTACAACCTTCTTTAACAGCTCTTCCACAGTGAAACTAATTTAAAGTCATAAATGAAAACTTCTTCAGCAGTTTTAATGTTTTAATTAGATATTAGAATTTATACTGCCAATTTGTGTTAAGAGATGGCAACATACAGCACCACCAGTGAAAAGTTTTCAGAACATATTTTATTACCATTTTCCCATTCTAATTGAGGTTTGTTTGTTTGGGTTTTTTTTTATTATTTTCCTACTATTCACCAGGCTGAATAAATAGTGTACTTATTCTACATTGATTGAGATTACTCTCTCTTTAGCTATATGCAAAGGCATTTAGTGATTTTCTTTTCCAAATCAATTAGAAGCTCTGCTGGGTTCAGTGTCTGTTTTTTCTCTATTTTAACTTAGAAAAAAATACCCGAAGTTATTTCTGTGCTGCAAATGATTGCCTTTTTCTCATTTAAACCCATCTTGTTTCAATCTTACACACTCTTTCAGACTGTAATACAAATGACAACCTCCTTCCCTTAATATAAACAGAAAGTATTAGAAAGAACAAACATCAGCTAAGCTAATCCTTTGCTCTGCAGCTCTTTTATAACACCGTGATCCTACACTAGCTTTTCATATTTGTAGAAACATGTATCAGGCACAACAGGACTAACACTGCATCGTGGATCACAACTCCTCAGTGAGTTTTGGGATCTTGAATACTTGTGCTGCATCCTTATATGCAATTTTCAGCCCTAGAAAAGCAGACCACTCTAGGCAGACAGAAAACAGGCTCAGAGGATGGTTTGTTTGAGAAAAACACTCCCTAGTAAGTGTGAAATAAAGAATGTTCAATTGCCATTCAGTTTTGGAGATCTGGGCTATTTTCTTCCACACATCTGCAATCTCCCCACCATGAGGAACGACACATGAATATAGAGAGAGCTACAGGTTGCACTTGTAAACAGAGTGTTTCTCTCAAAGTGCTTAATTAAGGCACTGCCATTTTTTAGGTTTCTGAATCTTTACTGCTGTTTTAAATGGGACATAAGCAGTCATGACCTTTTGTGTCTGATGTCAGAAAAATGAAAAGGCCCAGCAATAACTGGAGTTTACATTGGCTTCACTTTCCAGTCCACAGTTAAATACACACTATATCCAGCGCACCACACATTCTTGAAGGCTTAAGATGCAATGCAAGCCCTTCTTGTGTGAAGAAAACAGATAACAGCTGGAGAGTTGTGGAGTAGTTCCAACAGGGACTTCTGCTTCCTCATAGAGTTCTGCTCAATGAATTACAATTATAATATCTCCATGGCTGTCAAACAACAACTTACTTTAAAAACACCAGCTGTACTATGCTGCTCTTTCTTCTTTTCTTGTTGTAAGACTTATCAAACAACCAAAATATTGTATATTCTTCAGTGAAAGGCTGGCCTGGAAACTTTGAAGAAGATTAGAAGAAAACAAAACAAGTCAACTTGTCGTTGCTCTATATACACCAGCTAAAATTATCTAATTTTTCTATGTTTAATGTTCAGCAACTGAATAAAATGGTCTATATTCCAGAGGATTTAAGTACCCATTTAATGTCTTTTGGGATTGCGTGGATTTACCTATGCAAGCATATCATTGTCAAATCTATCAAAGATTTGATTATCATGACAGCTTTTCACATCCTAGCTATGTGCCAGTTTTCATAAACTCCTATAAAGAATGCTTCTTTTCTCCTTCCTTGTTTAATATCTCCAGGGTATATAACCTAACAATAAAAGACCTAACCCCAAAGAAATAGCAGAAAGCTGAATAAAGCAGTAACAATGACTTATTTTCTAGAATTTCAATTCTACCTTATTAACAGAAAAAAAAAATTAGAACTCTTTTCCTTTCTACCTTCTGCTGTAGTGCTAAGAGTAAAAATAACAGAATGTGCAAATTATTGTTTCATTGCAACTGAGATCCTGATTACAAGCACCAGTCTTTCCAGGTACCTGAAAGAAGACATGCATTCTAGGAAGAAAATTAAAATCTCTCTAGGAAGCTCCCCACCAACCCTATTACATTCTTTTGAAAACAGAAACCTCGATCAGCTCATAAAGAATTGTATCATCCCTGTGTGGTCAATTCCAACTACTTTTGAGAAACAATCCTTAGCTATTGCCATACAAATTTGATCTGAAATCCAGTTTTTCCCCAGCTAGCTCTGGATTTCTGTGCATTGCCTACAATTGGCTAATTTGTTTCCCTGGGACCCTTTAAAAACTCACCTTGTGCACTGGGCTTCAGACCACACATTTTTCACAGGGAAAACAAAGCATGTTTTAGTCACATAAAGGAACAAAATCTAAATAGGATGACAGTTTTGACCAATCCACATTTGCTTCTACAAAGGTATTTCTTACATGTAGGTTTCTCAAAGTCAGCTTTAGATGGAATTTTTCTATATTTTGCTATTTTGCCTTTAAATTCATTCTTGGATATTTCCCTCTGGAATTCCCATCCCACCTTTTTTTAATACCTGCCTTTGCACTATTTCAGAAGGCAAGCAGGTGAGTAGCTTGAGAATGACAGTTTACTTTTCAGCATAGTCATATTGACAGCCATGGGGCAGAGTGCAGGTGAAAACTGATAATGCTAAAACTTGCCGACAGATTTATGAAATGTGTTAAAAAATCCTATTTTCCCCACAGAGTTAAAAAAAAAAAAAAATTACTTTCTCTAGGAAAGACAAATCACATTTTGGGAATTATTTATTAATCATTTGTGATTAAAGTCTGCTTCATCCCATGTCCCATCAAGTCAGGCAAGATCAAAAGGCTCTCTCCACTTGCTGTGCAAGGAAGGCTCAAACTAGTAGACCCTTTCTATAGAAACTTCCCATGAACATGTCCAGAGCTTTTCTGAGACTATTTTGAGACATTATTAATCTTTTCCAAGTAATTTCTATGAAAACCATTTACATTTTTCACATGTTCCACCTCCTCAGGGACAGCATTTTGTGTAAGGAAGCTGCAGCTCCATCATTGCTCCAGTTTGTTATCTGGGCTTTAACACTTCTTCTAAATATCGTTTTAGTAATCGAACAGTTTACATAAATTAATCTATTCCAAACCTCTTCTTGTAAGAAAGAAATCAGTCTAAGAGAATAAAAAGAACCCATAGACTGTTTTCTCACAACTAAAATACTGGAGTGGGACATGGTACCAACGTGACTGGAGGCTCATCATGTCTGCTGAGTGTGAGAGCATGCCGTGTCTGAGCAGAGCAGCACAGCAGTAACTGCACAGCCCACTGGGAACCCTCTCAGACCACAGGGCAAGAGCTTTTCATTTCCCATTATAAATATTAGAAGGGTCTCAAGTCTCATCTGAGCAGAGAAGTGCTTTGTGGTCATTTGGAAACAGATACTGATAGGTGCTTGGCAAGCACTGATCTCCATTCGAGATTCAGCACCTATCAGGATGAGAGCATTTTTGCATAGCCTGAGGCTTCACAATCTGACAGGCTGTAGCTGAAGCAACTCCAGAAGATGCTAAGCCTTCGAGCACTCAGGCCTTGGAAGGTGAGAACAGTGTTTCTCTACCCATAAAGGATCTGACAAAAAAAGAGTGGAAATTTTGCACTCAGTTGTCATGAAACCACGGAGTGATTACACTGTAACCTATTAAGGTCTAAAAAAATGTCTGGTTTTATAGTCCCTGTAATATCATTACACTATTTCCTATTACGCCATTGCATTTGTAATTTGAAATGCCCAGAGTGCTAAAATGATGCTGACATTACAGCTGCAAGTTCTGTCTCTATCTCTTCCCATCCTATGTTAAAATACTGTTAAAATATCCACCTATTCTTCCTATACTTGTTCACACTAAATTCATTACATTACATCTGTACTCCCAAACAGGCCAAAGAAGAGCTTCTTCATGTTAAACTTATGTTCAAAAATAACAGATAAAGCTCATGGAGCTCTAGTCAATTTGGACTACTTTTGAGCAATAATAGAATCTTTTCCAAAAAGGGGCAGGGGAAGAAGAAAAATAGAAAGGAGGGAGAGGAGAGGGTAGATGTGAATCTACATTTTTGAAAGCTTCATCCCATCCCACTCCAGCTTCTTTTGTTGCCTTCCATACTTCTGTGAAAATTAAGAAATCAAATGCTCCATAACATTGTCACTGGATTCCCACAGAAGTCTAACTCTGACTTTCAGTAAACAGAATTATGCAAAAGTGTTGTACAGGCTCACATTTGAAGAAGCCTAATATTACCTTCTTGAATTAGGTTTGGTTAACCTATCATCAAAATTAAAGTTGGAAACAATCTCAAGTTAAAATTGAAAGAAAATATCATCATTTTTCTTATGTTACAATAATATTTTTAGAGCTTTCAACAGAAAAACACTCATGCATAATGCATAATATTGCCATTTAGCCAACAAGTATAGAGCCATTTTAATTTCTGAAGGAGACAGTAAACAGTGTAGGCAGGGGTTCTACTTAACCCACACACCCCGCTAATATATTTTAGATAACAGGCCAGTGCATTTAAATAAAGTCCAGATTCAATTTAATAGTATTTGTTACAAAGCTTTATTTAATTATAATAGTCAATCTTTATTACTAGCCTCACAAGTGCAGAGAACCCTATTATAATCCTTCTTTCTAATGATCTCTTCACTATCATAGTAATAACACTCAGCCATAAATTAATCATCTGTTTACAATCGTGAGTAAACATCAACTCAATTAACAATTGATAAATAAACAGTTGACTCTGGAGGCTATTTCTGTTACAAATGTGGGTATTGAAGGATCCTGCACAGCTTTGCTATTTAACTCAAAAGAGTGTTCCCGTGTATCCAGAGATTTCTGTTCTGCACAGTTTAAATGAAATGTATAACATGAACTGCACAGGTTTTCCACTCTAATAGTGCCACCCATCTTTTGTGCTGCTAAGTGTGTGGGAGGATATTGTCTATCTTTTCCAGGGATTGCTTTGTTCCTCTCAGACTAAACACAAGATGAAGTTAACATATAGAACTGTTTGTTTCTGTTCCTAGAACTGCTTAGATAAGCTTTTTCCTTTCTAAGCATTCAGCTCATTTTTGAGTCCATTGCTAGATCACAATTCTCCCTCTAATTAATTTAATTCATTTTTCATCATTTCGGTTGCTGTGTTTTTTTCCCCTCGGTGCATGTGAACACATTACTGGAGTGACTGTTCAAAGTGAGGAAAACATTTCCCTTGCTTACCTACCCTGACGTGCAAAAAGCAGCTCATTTGCTGTGTTCCTTACTTCATTTCAGTTTTCAGATTTTGTCTTTTAGAATGCAATGACAACTGAACCAGGGTGGTTGGGCCCTGGAACAGGCCCCCCAGGGAAGCGGTCACAGCACCAAACCTGCCAGAGTTGAGGAAACATTTGGACAATGCTCTCAAGCACATGTTGTGATTCTTGGGGTTGTCCTGTGCAGGGCCAAGAATTGGACTTAATTTCCCTTATGGCTCCCATCCAACTCTGGTTATTCCATGATTTTATGACCGTGTCACAACATCATGGACATCAAACTATCTCAATGATGCAAGATTCTGGCCTGGGTTGGAACTAGAAGACTTCTACTCAACTGCTTCCTGGTTAGCCACTGGTGCACGTCTTCATTTCTCCCACAACTGATAATATCTACACCTGATAATATCTACACCAAATTTGCTCATTTTTTCTGGCTGACATGTATAAGATTGAAACACTGATAGCTCTCTAGAAGACAACATAAATTCTTGATTCTGTCTCTGTTGGTTAAGGCATAGCACCCACAAACAGACTGGAACAGCTAAAAGGCCATAACTACTATTTACCTCCTATAAAAATACTATCCCTCATCAAAGAGTGAGATTGTCCCCCATTTTTGCAGCCACACTGCATATTTCTCTCTCAGCTCTATACATTGCCTGAGGTTTCTGGAAGCTGAAATACCATGCAATCCCACAGAAGACTCAGAAAACACCAAGTGAAGGAAAAACACCTGCTTGAAATCTGGCACAGAGCAGATAGGTCCAAACCACCTGACCCAATGCTAAGGGCAGACACCTGCCTGACATAACATGAATTGACCCAGGAATATGCTCTCATTTGGACAACAAAGACCATTTTCTGCTGTCCTTAATTATCTGTCTGTCTTGTAAATAGACATATAGCCTACAAGAAAAAGAAACCAACCAACCAACCAAACCCACAAAAAACTCCCTAAACCCCAATTATCTGCAAAAAAGAAATTACTACTCTGACTGGAAAAATATGGCAGTCCACATGGAATCTGGCAGGATGAATACAGAGTAAAAGAGAAGAATTTCAAAGAGTCACAAAAAAACCCATCTGCTCATGGCTGGAATCTGTGATACGTAATCTATGTATCATAAAAAATAAGATTAACTTTAGAGAGTATTCTTTTCAGATTGCTACTCTTTTCTAATGCATAAAATAATCCATTCTTAGTGACCATCTATTTTCAGTTATAGAGTTTGTGCCTGAACATACTTCATATTTGTGGAAACAATCTCTTGAAGGTAAGACTAGCTTCTTTGGAAACTCTCTACCTTGACTAATGACAACTGAGTTACCAAAGACAATTGTATTGAATAAACATATGCTTGAACAAAATTTTCAATGTTGCCTTGAAGGAAAGAGATGGTGATTATTTCTATTTTCAAACACAGGTCTGTGATGAGTCTACCATCTGCAATGGCTTTGCCTTCATGACTGCATGCTGTCAAATTCTGGAATATTCTATACGTCAGTGCCTGGCCAGTCCTTGAGAAATTCTTTCCCCAACCACTATCACTTCAGTCACTCCTAATATTTGTCACAGCTCCTGCCTTCAATTTCAGACTTTTTGGGAGCAGTTTTAAAGCTGCTTTTTAGCAATATTTTCCACTTCCTGTACCAAAGAGACCAGACTTACTTAAAATACTAGGCAGTAGTACTCATATCCAAGAGAGATTCACTTAAGACAAAAACTAGATGATGACTGTTTATAAAATTTTTGAGGAAAGAAATCAAGACTGAAATTTACAGAATACTGTAAAAATCATGTAATCCGTTACAAGGCTTGACTGCATTATTTCTATGGTTGTGACTACATAACCCACAATGCACAGGAGGAAAAATGACTTTTCAACCAAAGATGGAAAAAAGGGTCATTTCTGTCTATGAACTGTTCTGTTATAATTGCATTGCTTCACGGACACAGACACCACAAAACAAAAATGCTGTGCATAATAAAAACTCACCAACACTAAGAAGTAGAAGTGATAAATGCAGTACAGGATTTTTTTCTTTGTTTCTTTGGGTGGGCATTTTTTCCTCCACTTTAATGAAGTCAGCACTCGCTTTTGCTGCTAGATAACAAATCCCCATGTCAGTACTACATAAAATGTCCATTAGTAACCCTGAATTATCTTACATTTCTGACATTCTAAGTTCTTGTAAAATAAATTGTCCATGGTAATACATGGTAGCCAACAAGCCATTCAGGAAAATATTTTTTAAAACACTGACACACTGCAAAGCTCAGAAATGTCAAGTAAAACTTGGACAGAAAACCAAAAGCCTGTTGCTTCAGGATCTCATGCTCCGAGTCCTCTGAGCTCACAATTCCCAGTGAATAAGAGCTCAATCACACTGAAGAATTCTTTCCATAGGCTGCTCTAATGTACAGTGAGATAAAAGTGCTCAAACCTAAAATGGAAATTATCAGTAAGAAGATGTCATAGAGCCAGATCTCGCAAAAGAACATCTGATGTATTCCAGAAAGGCAGTCAACTTGAAGTTAGTTCTATGAGCAAGTGTATGATCCAGACCTGTGACACAGCCAGAGCTTCAGCACATACCTAAAACTAAGAAAGAATTTTCCCCAAATCTAGTGAATCAATATCACACTTCAGATTGTAGCCCACTCCTCCCACTTGTTTAATTCCACTGCAGCTTTCTGAAGTTAAAGGTGTTCTGATGTGTGGGTTTAGCTGTCCTGGTTTCTGTAGGTTAAGCAATGAGATAGGAGTCATTATGGTTGACGACCTTCCAGTGTCCCTGATATGGGAGATATATGGCATATGACTTGATCCACATAAACTGAAATGTTCAATGATGCAGGAATTTCATAACCTCTAAGGAATTCACATTCTTTCTGCAACACTGAATGAACTGGAATTATACTAATCTTCCACTGTCTTGTCCTACATCTTCAACAACTCCTAAAGATGACCGTGGCTATTTTATTCAACCATTATTTTTTCCCTACAATAACTTGGAAGATAGTTACTACTAAATGCACAGTTATAAAGTCTATATATTAATATGAGAGTTTCAGAACTCAGAGCAGTGACATGACAATAATAAGCAAGCATTGAGCACAGGAACAGAGGGCCATTGACCAAAGCACTGAATATGTGCTCTTCCCATCAGTTATTAGGAATAAAGAATCCTCAGCAGTGCAACTTTAGTCACAGTAAAGTATTCATGTCTTCAGCAGCACAATTCCTCATTAGAAAATTTAAGAGCAAATTGATTCTGTCTTTGATAAAAACACTAAGCCTGAGACTTTTGAGAGTGAATTCAATATGTTCCACTAAAGACACTACCAAAACCACAGAGAATTTGATCAGGAGAATGTAACAGAAGAATACACTTCCACAGAAGATTTTGGTTCAGCTGAGAAACAACTAACCCAAAAGGAGAGCTGTATCTCCAGGACAGATCAGCAAAGACCTTACAAGAGAAATAATGTCTGAAAAGGATCAGATCTTGGATTCCTGGTGAAATGTAATGAGCATTCAAGACTGGGAGAAATCCATGGCAAAAAGTTACAAGCAAACAGTATTACTTGACTAGAACTTTTCCACTTAGACAAAAAGAGATTGCTCTTGAAAGGCCTAAAAAATGTGTCTCTGTGTCTGTAATTGTGTAATATTGCCATATACACGTGATCCTAATGAGAAGCACTGTAACATCTTTGCCTTTACTTCTTCCTCAGAAGTCTAAGTCCAGTGGTGGACTCAAGCTACTAGGTGGTTTGTAGTTCTCAGTACAGTTCTTGAGAGCCAAAGGCTTTTAGCCTCCAAAAACTCCTCGTGCTACAAAGTACTGGGCAGATCGCACACATTTCTGGTTGGAGTTATATTGGAAATGGTCTCTTGAAAATAAACAAGGAATACATTTCTTAAATATTCTTGTTTTATATGAAGAAGTTACATCAATTATTTAAGCAGAAAAGGTTTCCTAAAATGCTTTTATTCTATCTGGTGTGCTGTCTTACATTGTGTTATCCTGCAAACTTCCTTGCTTAAATATTGGAAACAGCCACAAACAGCTACATGCAAATATAACACAATTTATTTAGATTTATCTTTACCTTCAGTCTGATGTTTCCTACTGAATTAAGATTCAGCAAAATAGTATACTAGCCTAAAGTCCTCTGTAATTAGACAGTAAAAGCCTGCAAATATGGGAATTTGTAAGAGTAAAGATTAAACCTCAGTAAGATTCAATGAAGTCTATATAACAATTACAAAAAACTCTACCTTCCAAAAAAGCCACACTGGAAATCTGTACACAACATCCTGCAAAACATCCACAAGAGATTTCATTTCTCCTCAGACTTTTTCTAAGTATTTCAAGCAAGTAGCTATTTCATTAACTATTTGGAAGTAGAAAGGGGTAATAGATAAGCTTATGGAAACGTAGCTGAACAATTCTTCCACTCAGGACTGGACTTAAAGATAGAACCATCCCAAAGCTTTTTTTCAATCAACAGTATCACAGATGAATTTCAACAATCTATACATACAAAAATATAAATAAACAAGGACTACTCTATCTTCCTAAGTGTTCATGAACCTGTGCTGTCTTAGCTATGGCACCACATGTAGATGGAATTTCTTAAAGCCCTTGGCTTAGAAGTCAGGCTAGAAATCCCAGATCATCTATACAATATTTTTGTTTCCAAAAGAAGCAAGGCATGTTACTCAGTCTTATTTGAACAAAGGTTATTACTATACTGTTAGACGAATTGTCAGATGGTCTTGTCTTTTCACTTTCCCCAGGAACTTTTCCTGCCTGCAGTCTCTTCTCCCTTTTGCTTTTATCATTGTTTCTCCTCTGTCTACGGATAACATCAGCTCAATGAGCAAATTTTACACAAAGCAAGAAAAAAACCGAGATTTGTGATCGTTCTGTCCTCCTCCAGAACTAGGCTCTACAGCCTTGAGCCAGCTGCTGAGAAAGCTCGGTTTGTTGCTCTCAAAACATCATCCTCAAGGCTGACACCTTCATAGTTCCTGTGAAACGTAGCTGTCAAGGGAATCTGGCACTACAGCAGGAGGGAAGCAATTTCTTAGATAGTTTCAGCCGGTTCCATGGAGAACTTTGAAAATTGTAAGGGAAAAAAGCAAATTTAATCAATACCCCAGCAACAGTAAGGGTGGGGACCAGCAGTGGAGTGCAAGTCTCAAAGTGTCACCAGTCCATACTGCTTATAACTACAAGATAATTGTTTCTCTTGGGACATACTGGCTCCTGTGTTAAACCCAAATTAGGAAATGTGCGGGTCTACTGGCAGAAAGCCAAGCTTACTTCAGTGTATTTGAGTCTCTCAGAAAAGCTCCAAGGGTATTTAGGCTAGTTCTTATTTTGTAAAAACCTGCATCAATCCCTATTTTCATCGGGTTGGAAACAACCTCCAGGATTGAGTCCAAGCTTTGATCAAACACAACCATGGCAACTAAACCATAGCACTAAGTGTCACATCCAGTCATTTCTTGAACATCTCCGGAGATGGTGACTCCACCACCACCCTGGGCACTTCATTCAAATGCTTAAACAAATTCAAATGTGACTCCACCACCACCCTGGGCACTTTGTTCAAATGCTTAAACAACCTTTCAGTGAAAAAAATTCCTCCCAATATCCAACCAGAACCTCCCTGGCACAACCTCAGGCTATGTCCTCATGTCCTGTCACTGGCTGTCTGGGAGAAGAGGCGACCCTCCACCTTGCTGCACCCTCCTTTCAGGTAGTTGTAGAGAGTGATGAGGTCTTACCTGAGCCTCCTTTTCTTCAGGTTAAACAACCCCAGTTCCTTCAGCCTCTCCTCAGACAACTTACACTATAGGCCCTCCACCCACTCTGTTGCCCTTTTCTTGACACACTTCAGCACCTCAACATCTTTCTTCATGCCAGGGGTCCAAAACTGGACATAGTACTTGAGCTGCAGCCTCACCAATGCCCAATACAGGACAATCACTGCCCTGGTCCTGCTGGCCACACTATTTTTGATACAGGCCAGGATGCCATTGGCCACCTTGGCCACCTGGGCACACACTGGCTCATGTTCAGCTGCTCTTGGCCAGCACTCCCAGGTCCTTTTCCACTGAGACACTTTCTAGCCATTTTGCCTCCCATCCTGTAGCTCTGTCAGGGGGCTGTTGTGACCCAAGGGCAGGACCCAGCATTTGGCCCTGTTGAACCTCAAACAAACGATGTCAGCCCATTGATCCAGCCCGCACAGATATCTCTGTAGAGCAGATCAGCACTCCCATCCAAGTTCATTATTGAGGGTGCACTTGATCCTCTTGTCCACATCTTTGATAAAGATATTAAACAGGACTGACCCCAGTACAGAGCTCTGGGGAACCACTCTAGTTACTGGCCACCAGTTGGATGTGGCATCCTTCACCATCCCACTCTATGCCCAGGCATCCAGACAGCTTTTAACCTAGCAAACTGCACCTGTCCAAGCCGTGGGTTGCCAGATTCTCCAGGAAAAGCTGTGGGAGACAGTGTCAAGGGCTTTGCTAAAGTCCAGGTAGACAACAACCACAGCTGTTCCTTTATCCACCAGACAGGTTGCCTGGTCACAGGAGATCAGGTTGGTCATGCAGCACCTGCCTTTCCTAAAGAAATGCTGCCTGAGCCTGATAGCCCCGTTGCTCTCCATGTGCTGCGTGATGGCACTCACAGGTATTTGTTCCACAACCTTCCCTTGCACCAAGGTGAGGCTGACAGACCTGTATTTCCTAGAATCCTCCTTCTGACCCTTCTTGTAGACAGCTGTCACAATGGCCAACCTCCAGTCATGTGTGACCTCCCTGGTTAGCCAGGACTGATGATAAATGATGGAGAGTGGCTTGGTGAGCTTTGCCACCAGCTCCTTCAGTACCCTTGGGTGGACCCCATTCAGCCCCATAGACTTGTGTCTAAGTAGCTGAACAGGTCACTCAGTACCTCCCTGCGGATTACAGGAGGCTGTCCTGCTGCCCATCCCTCTCTGCCAGCTCAGGGGATAGTTGCTCTGAGGATACCCAGCCTTTCTGTAGAAGGCTGAGGCAAAGCATTAAATATCCCAGCCTTCTCCTTATCCTTGGTTACAATGTTGCCCTCTGCAACCAATAATTTGTGCTCTGTTAAGGAAAGAGAAAACACACAATTATTACTTGTACCTTGTCTACAATACAAAGACTGTTGTTATTTCAAGTGTACTGGTACCATGAAAAATTATGGATGTAGTTACGCATTCAGTTAATTCCACACCAGAAAGGAAACAAGCTACACTGATTTGTCATATTGAGTTAACTCCTTCCATAGCAGGAAATACACTATATTGATAGTGGCCTTTTTCAAATTGATCAGCTGTGTCCTCCTGAGTTTGAGTTTAGTTCATTCCCAAATCAGCTCCTGGGCCTTGCCCATTCCTAGGATGTAACTCCCTGCTAGAATGAGAACACCAGACAGCTGCATATGCCAGCTGAGAATCTAGCCAGATGTATTTATACTGATTATTCATTTTCTATTCTGTTACTATAGTGATTGGGGAGAAAAAAAAAAAAAAGCCACCCCTTCTCAATCTAACAGTCTTCAGCCACAAACACAATGTAAATAAAATCCAACATTCAATTCCCCATAGCACACCTCTTTTGTTACAGTGGCATTTCTGATAACAGGAATTACAGCCACATGGAGACTTTTTGTTCCCCACTAAAACTGTGATATCTCTGAGAGCAGATGATGGTTTTATTACAAAAACTTTTGTAGTTTGAAAAGAGCAGTAGTAAAAGTTAGTTCAAGGTTTTTATGACTTCTTTTGTTCAGAGGAAACTAAAGGAGGAAAACCACTGGTGATGTATGAAAAGATTGCTTGTTTACAATCAGTACACAGATCCTTGCCTTTTTCATGAAAGAAAAGGAAACCAGCAGGAGAATTACAATACAGAGCACCTCCCAGGATCTCTTTCACCATTCTCCCCATTTGTGTATTAAGCAACAAGGCAGCTGTTGAACAAGTACTATCAACAAAGCAATCTTCCAGCCCTTTGATTTAGGCTATTCATATCTTCTGCCCTGAAATAAAATGACTTTCACAATTAAAACACCGAAATCAATGCTGTATCTATTGTCATGTCTGCAGGAGAAAAGCTTTAATTACAACTCCAGTTAGATAACACAATCATTACACCTCCTTAATCTCAAATATAAAACCAGTACCCTTTCAGTGCTATGCCACCCTTTCTTTGATTTTTTTATGTGAATGGCTTTTTATCTGAGCACTTTAATTTGCATGCCTTTGCTGCGAGGCAGCTCCCCGTGATATGTTAATTGCAGAGTGCTTTAAGTACTAAAAGATTAACATAAAACCCTTTGCAAACAAGCTAATAGTTTATGATAATTTTTGCATGGCCTTTGTCTGTCTATCACTGGATTGCCTCTAGCTGTAATTTTATAAAGAAGCTGTAAAATATCATTTAAACAAGTTCATTTACACATAATTATTACCAGAATCACATTATTCAATTTAGATACTCCAGCCTATTAACAATCCATGAACTAAAATGTAATTAAACTATTTTCCTTTTATGAACCTATTCATTACAATGTGTGGGAGATGGATCTCTCAGTTTCACTGAAAATTTCAGCACTTTGTTGTTGCAAGTGACAAGTCTGGCGCCCATTCTGTGTTTTTAATTATATTAAAAGTATTTCAAGGCAGGTAAGTTAAAGAACATATTTATAAAAGTATGTGTATAAATGCCAAGATGGTGTCATCCCCTAACATATATTTATTTCACTCCACACAGTTTGCACTTCTTATCAGATAAAATAAAACCAGGATACATCATTTCAACTAAAAGTTCCTAAGTTTTCTCATTTTTGAAGAAATATTTGAAAAAATAAAAGTTTATCCCTAACAAGATTGTTTTAGCATTTCAGTTGCAGCTCCAGTCTACTACCTTTCAGTGCAGGGACCTGCATTGTGCAGCTGTGGATATTCCCCTTTGATAAAGCTCATCTTAGCTCAAAAAATTGATTAAGTTTCAAAGACTAAAATTTGCTGTGCATTTGTCCATCATGAATTGTTAGAGCTTTCTTAATTGGCCCAGAGCCACTCACTAACTCACACTGTCAAACATCATGGTAGTTTCTCTCAGAAGATCCTCCACTTAGCATTTCACCAGGCTTGGGCATCAGGCCCTGTTTACTTATTGCATTTTTATCCCAATTACCTTGACTTAGCAAAGTAAAAATCTGATCTGGACAACAAAAGCCTCAGTCTTTGCTCGGTGATACCAACTGGAGACTCTCCTGCACAAGCCAGGCTTTAGGACAGCTGCTGAAATAAACTTAATGGAAACATAACACACGGGTAATTTGCCCTGATAATCAAAATTATTTCATCAGAAACATACAAATCAGAAGACACTAAGCATTTCCTTTTATCTGTCAGGGTAGAAGCCAACATATCCAAGTGTCACTCACGAGGAAGACAAAAAGAATGAACCCATATTAACTACAAATACTGATTACCCATGGGTTTCAATTCCCTCACACCTGTGTTAGAATGGGAAACCTATTAAAAATTTAAGCTGTAAATTAGATGGTACCATTACTGAGACAAAGACAGGTCAGAGGGTTGCTGCAGATGAGGGAAAAAAATAAAAAAGCACAAATGAAGTCATTCCTCTAATGGGCATGAAGAGCACGTACCTCTCTTTTTTTGGTGACATCACCCAAAATCCATCCCCTATCAATTCACTCTACCTAATGCCTGATGCCTACCTTTTCAGCTGAATTAAAAACCTGCAACTTAATTCCTTTATGGATACTTCTCTTCTGCACAGATCAAAATACTGGCCTTGAAAAATTTGTTAATTTGCTAATGATTGATATTTCTTACCTGAAAAATTTAAGATAAGCTTTTGGTCAAAGCACACAATAATCAAATAATAATACTAATAAGAGAAATGCCAACAGAAATTACTGTGGGAATAAGATGCTCTACAGAGAAATTCTGTCGCAAAACAAGGGATTCATAAGAAAACCCTGACAGATATTTCAGTCTAAATGGCCAGGGATCTGTGAATCATTGAGGCTGATAAGCTTAATTATTTCTAACAGTCTTTGAGCATTTATTTCAATCAAATGTCAATCTGAATGTTACCATTTAGATCAGTTCCTAGAGAAGTTAATGGCTATAAACTCAGCAGGTAGCTGTGACAGACAAATTACAATAAAACCTAAGACCTTTTATTCTCTCTAAACTCCTGGTCTGTACCATAGAGCTACTTCACAGTCCTTTGTAGTGGACTTTGTAGAATAAATTCCATTATATAATTTTTCCTCTTTTTTCCCTTTTTACTTTTTTTTTTTTTATTTTAATCACTAAGGGTACAATAGGGAAATGGCAAAGTTTGACCATCATTCTAGAATGCGGCCTAGCCCTACCAGCACTCCTCTAGATCCCAATACATTTACAGAATTACAGTGAATTGCAGCCCTCTGTGTTCTTGATATTACGTACTTCACAGTCATTAACAGTTCTATTAAATATAATTGCATTATTATTGTTATTTTTGTTGTTGTTCTTTTGTTGTTATCTGGGGGTTTTAAGCATCAAGAGAACATAAATTATTTTTACTCCTTGAACCATCAGCATTTGAAATTTATCTTCATTGTCAGAGTCTTGTAAGCACTTTAAAATACAACTGACACCGCTAATTTTATATACCTATTCAGAAGTTAATTATTCATTACCAGAGTAAGATTAAAGCAGTTTCACTGAGAAGAAAAGGTGTGAGGGTAGGTCAGGGGCAGCTACAACTTGTCTTCAATGCTTACACTTACACAGAAGTTCCTTTACTCAATGCCTAAAGAACCCATATGATTGAGAAACAGCTGACAACACTTGCAGTGTTATTTAAAAGCATAACCAAAAAACCTCTAACAAAATAGTTTAGCATCCCAGCTTACATTATCTAGACCAGTCTGAAGCTACTAATGTTCTAAGACTAAAATCACTGCATTTCCTTTTCACAACAGTAAGCTTCATCCTCAAAACAAGTTACAAACAGTTGCTTAAATGTGTGGGCTTTTTTCGTTTCATGCTGTTTTAAATCAAACTGTTCCTTATGTAGCAATAAGTTTATGAAGGAACCACAATGTATGAAGAGAAGCATTTTTCCATTTTAGAATCTCCCTGTTCATTCCAAACTCCCATTATTTGGACTGTCACCCTGACACTGCCTGAGGTGCATTCCAGCTCTCTGCAAGAGAATCTGCTTTCCCACTAATGGGGCTGTTCTTGCAACAGCAAATGTAATTTTCCACTCCATTACAAACAGTGTGCAAAAGGACCCTATTTCTCACTGCACACAGATCAGTTCCCAGTGAAATCCTACTCACCAAATATTACAATAGCAGAATCCCCTCCAAATATAGGTGCTTTTTCAGGGCTGCACAAACAGGTCTGGTCCAACCACAGGTACACCTTAACTGCTCCAATATTCTTCAGTGTTAGAGAAAAATACACAGAGGTTCAGGAAGGATCAAGAAGTTAGGAAGAAACTGAGAAAGCAATGACACGTCCTCATAATACTATTTTCATACTGCTTTTCTTTAACAACCAGCCACAATAGAGATTTATACAGTTACTTACTCTCAACTGGAATTCATCTCGATTTATAAATTCATTAATACACCACATAGTGGTCTAACTGCATTTTGAGTATCTTGCAAAGTTCAAAATCAGCTGCCTTTGCAGCAAAGTAAAATTCAAGTAAAAGAAACAGCATTCAATAATCAAATAGTTGCCTTCAGCTATATTTTATATTTATTACCCTTTATTTATCTGTATCATTACATCATCATGGCAATTTTACAAAAAGGAATGAATACAATCACAGGAGAACTCAGACAAGGGCTTTGTGCCATAACTCAGTATAAATCGTTCTCATGCACTCCTCTTCGGGAAACACTTACTCTGTACCCTTTGATTAAAAGAAATAAAGACTAAGACAGTGCAAAAAGAACTGTCTTTGGGAATTCTGTGTCTGGAGTTCTAAACTGAGCATTAAATTTATTAAAAAGAAAAGAAAACATTATTACTTTTAATTAAAACTGGCAACCTCAAAATTCAAGTTTCCCAGTTCTTCCCCCTTCTACTGTGTTACAAAAACAACAACACTAAAGTAACTTCAATGAATTTTAAGAAAATGTCATGAAAGGACTTGAAGAGATACCTCCCACGGAATCTACAATATGTATTGTAGCACCATTCACCAGGCAGAACAATTAACAACTCGCCTAATTTCCTTCACCTTCTCCTTCACAGGAGATATTCAAGAACTGCCTGGATGCAAAAATCCCGTACTGCCTGCTCTGGGGTGACCCTGCTTGAGCAGGGAGGTGGGGCCATGTGGCCCTCTGTGGTCCCTTCCACACTGACCCATTCTGTGATTCTGTATTCACCCCTAGACTCTTCCCAGACTGAGTCTAGCAAAGGCTAAGAAAAGAGTTTCCAAAATCAAACAAAACCTAAAAATTTTGTTTGTGTTAAACAGAATTCAGTAAAAGTATTCAGTACTTGGGACCAAAATAACAGTAATCTCGGCGTTTTTCAGTTTTGAAATAAATGTATAAAGAGTACTTGAATTAAAATCTAGGAAAATGAGATGTAGCGTCTGGGGGCACAAATGAGCAAAGAACATTTCTGGCTTTCTTGCCATCACCACTGAATTACTCCTAGACAAATAAGCATTCTATGTTACATGCCTTTGATTTCTTCCGTCCCAAACACGCAACCTTGGATAGCATGATTTAATAAATGAGCAAAATACTTTCATTCTAATTTTGAAGTTATGTAGAATCACCATTGTGACAATATGGAGACATCTCTGTAGATATCTGTCACTCCTGACAGCTTTTTAACTAGGCATTCAAAAGTTCAGAAGTATTAAAGAGTATAATATTGTTTCATTCTGTAAACAATAGAATCTTGAAATAATTACAATATATGTAATTACAAATTCCTGGAGACTTCTGTAAATTATTTCAAGATAATAATTAATTATCTTGAAATTATTTACAAAAGTCTCCAGGAACATTCTTATTGGAATATATATTTGCAGTCATCAGAATAATTCAGTTTAAAAGAATAGTTCAGTTTAAAACTTGAAACTACTTCACCTGACTTAAGAAATAAATTCTAATTTGATTAGAAAAGATGCTTAACCAAATATCCAAACTATAACTTCATCGCTAAAAAGCTTCCATCCCTTTTATTTTAACAGCTAACAACTCAGAAAAAAAATTACTTTTCCTATTTAAGATAAAAATATTCCAATTTTATTACAAGGATTCAAGTAAGTTCTGTAGTTAAATGAAAAAGAAAGCATTACCTTTAAAAGAGGCTTAAAAGAGCCAGTAAACATTGATCCCCTACATGGATCTAGCATACTTTTTAGATCTGAGTTGATATATAAAGCCTTCAGTACCTCAGTGCAAGACAGTTTTGTTGCATGATGAAATGGAACAGAATAAGGAAAACTCAGTCTACTTCAGTGCTACGGATGGTTACTTAAGATTGGGTCAAAAAACCCCTCTGAACAACAGCAACAAACACAAAGGAGTTGAAATGCAATGGAACTAGGAATATTCAGAGATCCTCTCAGCCTGAGAAAAGCCTTATATTCATAACTCCTGGAACACTTGGATTGACCTCCAGAATTATGTCTGCTAGAGTTGGCTAAAGATAACAATTATAGGGTGGAACAAGAGGAATTATAAACTGTGAAGTATATATTTACAAATTACTGCTACTTTGCATATTGCTACTAGCCTTAATTCTAACAGAATTGCTATGCAACCTACTACTTAGGAGAGTCTATCATTTTTCCCCCTCTTGTGCTAGCAATGCTTCAAACCATAGTGTAATTAATGTAATTAAGTTATTAATAAAGATTGAAGGGGTTGAGCATCACATGAAATACTTAATTTTGTGTATCTTTAGCTGAGTGACTGTTTAGGTTTGTTTTTCAACTGTCAGCCAAATTATGTGCAATTAAGGCACGGCAGAGATCTCTTTTAACCAGTGATAATGTCAGACAGATTCATAGTTCTGGGTGGTGGGTGGTAAAACTGCCCACTCCTTTCTATCTGTTGTACTTTCCTACTATGCCTTATTCATGTACTGCATGTATCAGTGTATTCATACCCTGCATTTCTCTTTCAGTGTGTAATGCAGAATAGGTTATGCTACAGAAATAAAATGTTCTGAATTTACCTAGTAACAAGAGGAAAGAACTCTTGCCCTTATGCAATTCATTCTGTTGCTCTAGTGATCAGAGCACCAGTGTGAAACTGCTCACTGTCTCATTGCTCTACTTCTTCACTCAACATCTGTGCAAAGCCACTTCTAGAAAAAAAATACTTATTCCTATTCAGGCAGGTAATGCATTGAAGCCTACAGAACTTGGAAGAGATTGGCATTATTTGCTGTACAGACAGTCCTGGAGCTGAAAACTGATGCCAGCTCTACCAGAGAATCCTGGATCAAATTCTGGCCAGGGCACAAGAGCTAGGGCAGTTTGTTGGTGTAATGAAGACATTTTGTGCACTTCCCAGTCGTTCTCATGACCTCCTGTGAAGACTTGCCATTATGTTAAAGGCTTGAAAGCTGCTACCGAAAAGTGCACACATGGTTAACACTGTCACCAGCACTGGCCCACATCCCCATCTCATCTGGAAGATGTGCTCTGTTTTTTTACATCAATAGTTGTAACTGGAAATATATGGATCAAGTCAATAATACTTAACAAGTGTTAAAATCATTTAAGGGGGATTTTGTGCAATCAAGCCTTGCAGGGCCTGACATCAGGCCATGCCCCGGCTTCCAGACAGTCAGGGTCACAGAGCTCTCTATATTTATCAGCTGCATCAAGATGTCATAGGGCAGACAGGGCATGCAGACTTTTCAAAGAAATACAAAAGCAAAGGGTTCATATTATGAATGAAACTGATGATTTATATTTGTGATCTTTCTATTGAGCCCAGATTTATGACCATATTCTTCTAATTCATTGACTCAAGGGAACAAGCCTTCATCTAGTCTTAAGAGAAAGAAGCTCCTAAATATCAAATCAGCGTTTTGGGCACCTTGCAAAAAGTACCAAAGACAAAACCTGTATTATTTCTATCTTTTTACACACAGAATTTGTTTGTACTGCTATTACAATAAAAGTAATTTTTCAACTCACAAATAATAACTTTCTACACAGTTGCAAAATGCTGTGGAGAACAGCCATCAATATCCCAGCCGCTCTCTGTTGAATTTTACTGAAAGTAAAATTGAGACTAGAGAGTAAGCTAATTTAGCCACTTATAATGGACTTGTAATAAGACATGATTTTAAATGCAGCAATAGTGTCAATTACCACAGAGTTCCCCAGACTGCTAAAAATTCTTCACAGGTTTTGTCTTTCATATAGATGAGGAACATTTTTATCTAAATTTACCATGACAGACACAAGGTATAAACACATGAAAAAAGTCTTAGCCAGGCACCATTTGTATTTCAACCCCAAGAGAGATATTTTCTGTTTATCTTTTATTTCAAGTTATTAAAGACTGGGATATTTCAATTCAAACTGAGTTTAGCATGAATATCACATGGAGTTTATGAAGAACATCTTAAATAAAACTGTATCAAATTTTGAGAATATCCTTTTTTACTTCACAGTGAGAAACACAGTGAACTTTTACCTTGTTTACTCTCTTCTAGTCATAAAAGGTTTATGAAACACGGTGTAGAAAGCTGACTTCACTTCTAAGGCCATCAATAAGAGCACTTGAAGCTAAAAAACCCCAAACTTTCTGCCTACCCCCATTATTCCCATTAAAGGCTCATGAGGCGTTCTGGACAATAAAATCAGTTGGAGATGTCCTTGATCTTTCTGTGGCTTTTATAGAAGCCAGATGGCTTGGCTCTGGAACGTCTCATAATTTAGTGAAATGAAGAATTAAAGGAAGAGTTCAGAATTAGCAAAATTAAACTGCACGAGTTACCAAATGTCAAAACCACTGAGGTTTTTTTTCTTCTCCAATGTTACATATACTGCAGGCTCTCAAATCAGCTCAGAGAAAAAATAATAATGGGCTGAAACTGTATATTTCAATAGTTCTGAACAATGGGTTTGACAGCCAGAAAAACTTTCCGAAACTATTTTATTCCAGTTAGGCATACTTTGTTGAATATGCCTTCCAAGCACAATAGCTACATTTTGTATTATTTGAAGTTTTGCTTCAGTCATCCCTTGTGCTGAAGACTGAAGTGCTGCTGACATTAGTGCAGAATCACAAATACCAGGATAAAAAGACACTTTGTAGGACTATAGGATGTGAATATAGAAATTAAATCATCTGCATAGGACTAGAGCAAGGAAAGGGTCTTTAAGGAGTCACAATTATCTACATAAAGCAAATAATAAATAAAAATAAACCTTTGCAGACATATAAATCTTTTCACCAAGGAAACCGAGAACGTTTCTTATGCACTCTCCACATCCTGGGAGATATATATTTAAGCTGAAAAATTCTTCAGTCAGAAACTCAAATTGAATCCTTATTTCATCATGTGTCTGTGCAGCTCACAAGGTTTTTAGGTTCTGTATTTTCTTTCATATTTGTTCAGCACCATATTAACAAACACATGCCTTTCTCATGCTATCAAAAATTATTTAATAATTATTCCCAAGACAGAGAGCTTGTTATGACTCCTTTATTTACTCTACAGTTCTGTTACATGTCATATATTGGTGTCATGTTTGAATTTCATTCCTGCCCTCCAGCAATATCCCATGTGATTTTCTCTAAGATCTTGTGATGGTTATTGAAGACTTTGTTTTCAGAGAAAACACTAGCCCTCAGTTTTGAAGAATTGCTTGAGGTGGAAAAAGAATTTGAATTATACCCTGCTAAAACTGTCATCAAAGTGAATTATTACTGTTTACAGTTGTGTTCATTAATTTTACCTGTATCCGTCCATCTAGATAATATACAGAAAGACAGAATGCACATAAAGAGACATTCTATAAGAGGTTGCAAAATAAAATAAAATAAAATAAATTTTAAAAACCCCTCAGCAATTACAAATGCCAGGATTAATGCTGCTTGTGCAAGTGCACCTGAAACCTTCTTTTTACAACTACTCTTCACATGACAGCAATATTGGCACATCTATTAGCAAAGCACAGTAGTAGAAAAGTTTTACACCTTTGTCTCAGGTCAATACCTGAAATACAAGAAGTCACTCTTGTTGGTTCTGCAGTAATGTACCTTATGTACATTCCCTATCCCCAAATGCATCATGCTTAGACCTAGCAAGACAAGAAGAAGGTATGAGCTGAACACAGGATGAAATGCACACACAAAGGAAAACTTGTTGGAAGCTATTTCTAATGTTACACAAACATTGAATATTTCATTTCATCACCTAAAGAAATTCCTAGTATAGGCAATTTCCTGAACTGAAAAAGTCAAGTTACATCCTATAAGACTGATATGTTGCAAAGGTCAAAAATAACCCTGACAAACACCATCCTGATGTGCACAGCAGAAGGGCTCTGGTATCCCCAAATAACACGTGTCACAATTCAATCAACTGATAAAAATAAAAAGCCTCTAAGAATAAATTGAAGAATAAACTCTTTGTCAAGCTTTTCCACACAGGAACCCACCAATAAATTTAAGACACTATTACTCTGTGATTGAAACATCAATTTTTGCCAATGTCAAGTGATGTCTCCAACATATGCAATTAAAACTAGCATCAAAGCATTTCAGTGGAAAATACAATTAGACAAATTTACCTTTTTTTCTATGATCCCAGTATGTAAGAAGCCCAGGGGTTAACAATCCCTACAAAGCATTTATTCAGCAGATTTCTCTATACCTCAACCTGAGAAATATCTCCTATATGTTATATGCAGCAAGCTAAATCTTTCCAAGACTTAAAAGGTGTACTTACCTCTGAAGATTCTGACTCATATTTACCCAAAAAAAGGACAAAACCAGACACAATTTTGGTTATGTGCAAACCCAAATTCCCCCACTGAACAGTATTTATATGTCAGTGTGACCAGTGAGAGAACAGGATGCCTAATGCTCCGTGTGACATGGAACCTGCACAGCCAGGACTGTAAAGGTGACTTGCTACATCCTCTGAAACAACTGCTTCCCACAATGCTGGGACCAAGACTGGCCAATATTCCATCCACTGCTGTTAGTTTTCCATTGTGCCAAAAGCAGGAGTTCCAAAGAGTCAGTGCTGCCTGCAAAGGCTTGCAGGAAGGCAGGGCACATGCTACACTATGTGTAAAACATGGGATGGATCAAGAAGTCACCTTTAAAAGCTTTTCTTCAACATTCACGTGCTCAACTCTCAGTGCACTTCACTGTGCCAATCCAGCATTTTATAATAAGGATCCTCTCCTCCAAATCCAAAATCTAATCACATACATCTCTTCAGCTGATAATACCTACACTTCTAAAAGTAATGATTTAGAAAGCAGGAGAAATTTCATCATCAGTTATCAAGAAGTTATATTCATGTTGGCAACTAATTTTGCGGAAAAATTACAAGATATGTTTGGCATAATTATCTGATCAAGTGAATTATTTCCCTTTAGGAATTAAAGGTTATATCTGTCATCTGTTAGCCCTATAAAAACATTTCACATGATTCTGAAAAACTTAAAACTTTTTTTTTTTTTACCTATTAGTAAATAATCAAATTATAAACTGCTTATTGCCTAGATTTCACATCTAACTAACATCAGAACAGTTGTCTTATTTAAGCCTATATCCTCAGTATAGCAGACAGGTAAACAATTAAAAGTGGCTTAGCTATAGTTTTTTTGTGATTTCTGCCCCACAAGCTAGCTAGGTTTTTTTTTCTTCACAAAAAAGTCATCTTCTAAAAAATGTGTACTCATAATTTCATTATTTCCTTGTATGACCAAGCATATTTCTAAGCAGGAAAACTGATAAAAAGTAAAGAAACTCACATTACTTTGTCTAAAGCACTCCTGCTTGAATTCTCATTTTTAATCATTTTCATCAAGCTGACTTAAAAGAATATTTAAAGTATAGGAAAGGTGAAAATCACATTGAAGAGGAAATAATTGCAGGTACTGGGAAAAGTAACAATATTATTCCTCAGGTTCAGGCCTTCATTTCCTACAAATACAAAATCAGCTGAAAATAACCTGCATATTTACAAGGTGTATATTTATACTATAGACCAGTGCCTGTGGGAGCTATGAAAATAGCTCTAAAATAAACCAATAAAAATAGACTGAATTATTTACTGTGGAAATATGATTTTCATAAAATATACTTGCTTCTGTTTTGTTAGATTTTTCCCACCTCTGAAATTTTATATGGAATTTAGCATATCCACATTCACACCATAAGATTAACATTATAAAATTGAACAATGCTGAAGCAGGCACTATAGTCTTGAAGGTTAATAATTCATCAAGTTCACAGCATAACATCCAGGCAAATTTGGGGTGGTTTTCCTTTCGTTAAGAAAACAAATGGTTTTATTTTCAAGCTTTTTTTTCTGTCTTGAAAAAATTTCCAAGCTCAGCTGCCAGTACGTTTAGAGAAAAGTTTCCTCCCAAGTGCTAGGGAGAAGAACAGGGTATTCAAAAAAAACAACACCCCAAAAATCATCAAAAAGAACAAGGCTTAACATAAAATGCACAAACTTTGACAAAGAACTGAAATAGAAACACTTCAAGAAGTCATTACAAAAAAGTAGGGAGAGGCAAGAGCCTCCCCAACAGCCTTGCTGTGGACTTTCCCTTTCCATAAGGTCCAGATTCATGAAAGGTGTTTGCTTTTGGTTTTGTACTCCTAATGGGTAACTTACTGCATTTCAGTCTGAAATTCTCTTTTGAATTGATAAGAAGCAAACAATACAGTGACAGGTGTAAGAATAGAGCTATCTGATTTCACTAATTCAAGAACTTACTGAACAATTCCGACACACAATGGGACAAACTGGCCTGACATATTACATCATCCACGAAATGCATAACAGAAAAGGGGCAGAAGGGATTTAATACTACATTCAACACAGGAAGATGTTATAGTCAAAGGTTATTAAGTGAACACTTAGAATAATTCTTAAATATTCACAAAGGATGTGTCATACTCAAAAACAAGTGAAAAATACACTCCATTACTTATGATCAGAATGTTTTCATTTAATTTTCATTCTGAAAATGTTTTCCAGTTACAGTTCCCCTCAAAAAATCTCTGTTTGTTTCGGGTTGGTTTGTTTGTTTTTAAATTTGCAAGTACCATGCAATAATTTAATAAAATTGCCTGTTGGCTGTGTGACACTGGGCTGAGCATCAATACACCAGTCCACCCTGGGCTGTGTTTCTTTAGTTGCACCAATGCATGAATGACTATCCATGTCAATGTCTCATGCATTAAAGGTTATTGTGACAGTAATCCAATTCAAAGGTGCATTACTTTTCTTTTAAAAAGAGCTTCTGTTGTTATTGTGATATAAGAAAAGTTGCTTTCTTAACAAGACTTTGAAAAGTGAAGAATAAGACAGTTAGAACTCTGAAGCTGAAACTGAATGACAGCAAGACCTGTGACTAAAACCATTTCAACTAATTATTAAAATAAAATTCTCCATTGCTGAATATCCTGACCTTTCAGCATAATCAAACTCAGTAATAACAAGTTCTTACTGAATTTCCAGGCCAGTATCCATCTTTAGGAGAGCCAAAATATTTTTCATATTGAAATACACAACAGAGCTGTATGAACAAGTTTAATAAGTGACCAGTATGCGTCCACCATAGGGAAAGGGCAGGTACCTCCAGAAGTCCTTCCCAGTCCCAGGTTTTTTTTAGTGTAAGCAAAGACAGCACAGTAAGAATAATTTCTTTATGTTATTTTAGTTTTGCATAATGAACCTCACAAGCTTGAGAGGCACAGAGCTGCTGTGTTCTGCTGATTCAGTGTTGGAAAACCAGAACACAAAGCTCAGTTCTCTGTGATAGCAATGAACAAATGATTCAGCACAACAAAATGGTCATGGAAGGTAAATTATTTGCAGGAGATATAAAAGCTGTGTGACAATCAAAGGAACAAGATAACCCTTCACTTTTCACAGTGGTTCTTTCATGTCAGACCACTTTCACAAGGATCAAAAGTTAAATTCCAACAACCAAGTCAACTTTCCAAACAAATTTTCAATCTTCATAGGAACATGGCTAGGAGAGTAACTTAATAAAACTAACCACCACTTTAGTGATCTCAGTTCCCAAGATTCAAATCAAGCACAGCTCATACCCTTTCGTACCCAATCACATCTATCTAATTGTTATCTCACTGCAGTGAATTCAGGTTTGGAAGCCTCATCTGTTTGATATTTGCATTCCATTTCTGAGATAGTTTATCATGCACCTACAACTGAGGCCATTACTATTATTATTTTGTCCAGATTAGTTTTTACTTCTTCAATCTTACTGCAGAGCATTCGCCTTTGCAGGAAAATATCATTGCCTTCCACAGAAAGCTGACAAAAAGAAATCTGGGTTTCTTCGCTAATGATGGTATCATTCATGAGTATCACAATCCTAAACTGAGAGCTCAGATGTGTTTTACCTCCAGATTCAATTGATGTTTTTAGAGAAGCAGCCACTGAATACTCACACTCTGGTTTGGTTTGTGTGGCTTTTGGCTTTTTCTCTCCCAAAACAAAAACCAAACAAATAAATCAACTGACTAAAAAATAAAACAAACACCACCAAAAAAAGCCCTCTGATGACAAAACCTGGATTGCTAAATTTTGAAAAAATATCTTTTTACCATTAATCTGGGGATATGGTCTTGAATTGATACTTCTTAGACTCCTCTCAGTGTAAAGAAATGCCTTTTGAAATGTCACAAGTGACAAAAGCAAGGTACTAAAAATTATAGGAGGGAGCTGCAAACCATGTGGAAATAACTTCTTTTGTAGAAATTATTTATGTAGGCTTTTTTTTTCTTTTTAGTAATTCAATAGTGACATTGTTACCAATTCACGTTAACTCTTTCGATGGCACCTAACTGAAAAAGAAAAAACCTACTGTTCTAGTTGTGCACATTACTCAAGCTCAGGAATGTATCTAGCCTAATTGTATGGTAATTTCATTAACTTGAAAAATAATACTCGGTTCAAAATGTGCTTATAAGTATTTTTTCATGCAAGTATTTAATCTAAAATTAGATGGTGGGGATGGGGTGTGGGGGGGTAGAAAGGAAGTGTGTAGACGGGTGGTGCGAGTGAGAGAAAGAGAGAGAGGGGAAAAAAAGACATTGCCCCTGGAACAGAAGACATTAAAAAACAGAGCAGAGAAAGAGATTCCAAAATTATTGAATTAATTCTGCTCTTCACTGTTGCAAAGCTAGTTAGCCTGTCAGTTCAAAGACCCATTCTCCCATTCCTTTAAGTCCCTGGGATGGATGAACCAAAAGCTGGATAATTGCTACTGACAGAGACACAGTCATGGGATTAGACCCTGCTAGTACCATAGAGGAAAAGTGCTACTTGCACACTGCTCGAGTGCCTCTCGAGAAACAGATGTTGAGTACGTTTAATTCAGTGTTCTCATTTCCCCATTAAAGGTACATCCTTCAGCAAGGCCTGAAAGTAACGGGCAGAGAACTGGTACAGCTTTCCTTAAGTTTATCTCTCAGTCATCACCTACGCATTTTTCCTCAACACAAGCACAGTTAAGTTATTAGCTCCTGAGAGGGTTGTGTGAGGAAAACAGCAACATCAGAAAATATTCTGCAGAAGGGTGACCATCAGTTAGTAATGCCAGGTAAAATGTACAGAAGATTGAAACTCCTGACAGCACAGGCAACTCCTAACAGTTTTCCATCTGAGAAGGAAAATTTCTTCCTACTCAGAAGCAGCTCAGAACTAGGAAGCTGAACATAAGGAAAACGCAGCTGTCAAAACACGTCTACTACTGACTTACTACATAAAGAGAAATGTGCAAAACTAGATATAACCAACATATAAGTCTGGAATGCAAAAAAAAAATATAAAAAATACTATTTCCATTCCTGAGTCTAAGTGTATTATTTATAAAGGAACATGTTAATGAATAACCATCTTTAAACCAAAATTGCTGTATTTGCACACTTTATAATCTCTAGTGCACATCCATATGGAGGCACTTGTGAAAATTTTGCTTTTGCAATTACACTAGGAAGCACTGGTAGAGTCTACACCACCTTTGTGTAGTAAATAATAATTTAAAGGAGGGGGGTGTCTACCCACCTTTGTCTAACCGTTGAAGGATAGGTATAACACTCAAAAGTAACAGTTTTCTGAAACACTGACCTTTTCTGCAATCTCCTACACCAGTGCTGAATATTCTGGGGGCTCAGTGAGTTCAGTCCCTTAGGCCTTCCCTTGAAACACTTTGCACCAGTGTCTCAGCCTGGTGACCACAGTTCACTCAGTCAGAGCTGTGTTACAGAAGCATTACGGGTTGTACAATTTTAAACATTGCGGCGAATTATGTCCTAGTTTCCACGTCCATCTAAAGCTATGATACAGCAGCCAGTAGCCTATGAATGCAGATGAAGCTACAGCAAAGCATTGCTTATCCCATGCAAAGTCTCCGTAAACAGAAGAGAAACAGTCAGTGGCCGTTTTAGGATTCACAATTATCTCTTTGCCGCTCCTTCTTTCCCATAGCTCCAGATTTCCCACCCCAGACATCCCTCTAGTCAGAAGGACTCAAACAGACAATGACCACTGGTTTAGATAAAATGGTTCAGTAATAATGATTCTCATCCAGCACAACTTCTCTTTAACAGCTTGCTACGACTTCTGAACTACTTCTGAATGTGACAACCACTGCTTTTGCAGGGCTAATTACCTAAATCTATTGTTATACTTTTCATACTGCCATCTCAATATGCTTGCATAATTGAACATATAAATACCACCAGCCTTTCAATGAGTCATTACAACATAACTGTCTTAAAAATGTAATATATGGCATTCAAAAGTATCACCTTATTCCAGTGTCAAAGTTCCCCCACCTGCAGCCCAATGGATCTTGATTCCTTTATCGTGGAATCAAATTGTCTCTATGGAGTGAGGTCTCTCCCCCTTAAGCTCAAGACAGCAGCATCAGTGGTTCTGTAGGCCAAACAATTTCCTCTCTCAGAAAAAGCCTTCTTTGAACCACTTATGAAGACTGGCTTTTTGTCTATTCCTTTTTCCTTCTAGCAGCCTCTGCCATGCTTATTCCTGATGCAAACTGCTTGTTTGCTGTTTCTTTCATTGCTTGCCTTCCTTAGCTTATGCTTAGATGGGTTTCACAAACCCTGCCTTTTTATAATATAAATCACATGAAAATAGAAATCTCTCATCTGTTGGCTAACACTCACATGAAGCCTTTTATTTTCTCTTTATTGCTAATGTTGAAAAGATATCCAGATCCTGGTATGAAATGTTTATATACAAAATGTGCAAACAGCACAAGAATAAATGCAGTACTTTAACTTTGTGGACTGAAGCTTAGGAAAATTGGAAATGCAGTAAGAATGGATGTGAGTGTATACTCACCAAACAACTCAGTCAAATTATATATTTAAGGCATCAGGAAATCCAAGAAAAAGGTTTTGAGAAGGAAATAAACACAGATCCAAATGCAGATGTATAGGGATCACCATCCCTTCACCCTTCCATGTCACCCTTTTATGTACTCTATCATCCACTGGATTAACCTTATGGCTCTTCTATATAAGTGAGTGTCCAACACTTTGCTGTAATTTTCAGTTCAAAGGGTGAGTAGTAAGAAAACATATTGTGGCATTATGCAAAGATACTGCAGTCCTGCTTTTATATTTTGAGGGAGCAGAAGGCGAAAAAGGGAAGAAAGACAATTTACCTACAAAGTCAGGGTGCAGATTGTTCCAGGTGGTGACTGTAGTTCCCTGCATCAGCTGTATTAACTCTGAAGGCCCACTGTATTAACACTCTTAACCACATTATCACTTGAGTAACTCTTGTGATTTACGTCTCAGAACTCAGATCACAAGATTCCCTCAGCAAGACACCAACTGACATCACATGAAAATGTTTAGTATCTTCTCATCAACATACTGGATGGCATTTTTCTGTGGTGATATTAAAACAATCTTCTTATCCCAGGTCATTTAGTGGCAACTTGGAAATAGTTTTATCAAACTCTACAGGAAATGGGTCATACATATCTACTAAGCAGATATTAAGAGAGGAGTTTGATTCACAAAGTCCTTTAACTTGCATTTTTGTTCTTCATATTGCCTACCATTTGGGGTCTGTGTTTTGAATAACTGAATTTCTTACATGAATCAAATTGGTTTCTCTTGCATCAAAGTTTCATCTTGGTCTTATTTCAAGAATGTCAGACTTACAGCTCCAGAGTGAGAATTTATGATAAAACTCACAGGAAATATTGCAGATAACAGAATTGAGAAAACAGATGCAAATTAACAGGGAAGAATAGGAATTAAAAGGGTCTCATACATAAAGGCTCAAGTTGCAATTTCAGATGTTCAATGTGACAGCTCAAAAAAATAATATCCCTGTAATTTGTTTAAAAGGCATAAAATCACTCTGAAGTGTGTGAGATGAGCTGCTCATTCAACTATGACAATATTATGACAAACCCCAGAGCTTTAACAGGGTCAATTTTAAGATCAATAATTATACTTAAGGAACATGCATAGTGGCTTGTCCTAGAAAGTTAATGCACACCTACAAAGAAAAAAAAATGCAACAAAATCTATTTAATTCCCCAGGTGATACAATTGGTTTGGTAAGTTTTGCTAAGTACCACTAAACACAGATAGACACCCTAGGATGACACCAAGTTCTGAAAACCTGTAATTTTTTTTTATCTAAGAGCATTACTGCATTAGTGGATACTTCCAATGTTAATTCCTTTCTATCAAATTACTGTTAAGCTTTGGTCTTTCTCACACATTCAAATGCTGAGTACATCACTCATTTCCAGCTATCCCAAAAGGATTGCTGAATACATGCACAGTTAGAGCAGACACTAAGGGAACACAAGCTTTTATGCATCAGTCAACAACTAAGAGATGAGGCTGAGTAGAAACTTTCCCCAGGGGCAGGTAATTTTGGTAGCTGTCCTCGGAGGGGTTTCTGTGAGTCTCCAGCCTGGCTGGGGGCTGATCAGGGCAAGGGACAGTGCAAGGCAAATGTCTGAAGCACTCCTGGGTCACAGCTGCACCAGCCACACATCCACCTCCCCCAGCTGACACAACAGCAAGGTCCCCAGCACCCATTTTCTGAAGACATATTTAAATCAAATCAGTTTTATACAAGATACTAGGTACAACAGAACCTACGAGAATAAAAACCCAGTATATTTTTATTTTATTTGCATTCAGTGCAAATAAAACAGCATATATGAAATAGCTGCTGGAACTACAAATGAGGCCAAGACCAACACCCCTCTTCAAAAACATAATTGATGTATTTAAAAATTAAAATGTTCTTAAAATGTATGAATTTTCAAATTATCTATCACTGCTTCCGGTTGATATTTAAAATAAAGCTAATGTAAAATATTGCTGTGACCCAGACACATGTTGGATGTCAACAAAGTCTTACCTGCAGCTTAATGTTTCTGCAGCGTATCTAAGACTGACAATGAGCAGCCTACAAGGCTTTTTATAAGACATGCTGAGAGCAATAAATGTTAAAGAATAAACCTCAGTTTTAAATATTTATCACAATAGTTAATTTGCTTTTAAATATAAGTTTCAATATTGACAGTTTCAAATAATAGGGCATTTACACTCAGTTTTCATGGTTGTTTTTCAAAATAAGCAGCCCTTTTCCATTAACCCACACTCAAAACTTAGTTATGTACAAGTTACTTAATTTCACTTAAGGTCAAAGACTGGACTAAATTATTGTTTCATTTATTATTCTGTCAATAACTGCAATTTGCTGAAACAAATCTTGGAGGTTTCCTGCCCATAATTAACTACATCACAAATATTAAATGCTGTTAAAACACATAAGACTGTAGTAGATTTATACAATAAAGATTGATTTTTTTCATTGGTGCCAAGAAAGTCAACTTTTTTTTTTTAATTTTAAGCAAAATATAACTTTAAATAATAGACAACAAAGTCAGCATTATAGAAATATGGCCAAAATTTACGAAACAATTCAAGTCAAGAGTTAGATCACAATTTACTAATCTCACATGAAAAGCATTTATTACATTTTAAAGTGCAGTACTCTGTGCAGACCGGATTCAAGATCTCATGAAACTGCCCTGTTCAATGTATTACATCTTGTTCTCCTAAATGCCATTTGAACTATTACTTCATGAACATCAAAAAGATTAAATAAAGATTAATTGAACGGACAAAAAGTTTTTTAAAAAAGATTACATGATGCAAAAGCCTCTGTGTCTTCAGGATATGAAGATATGAATCAACTCTTTTCACCTACTGCTGGAGTATGAACTGAAGAAAAGTCTGGCATCTTCTACACACAAGTATGAGAAGGATTACTACTGTGTGCAGTGAACCCTTGCCCACACATATATTAAGACTCTCAAGAGAAAAGTGGGTCACATTCTAATCATAAAAACACACTGACTTGTACAAGAAAACATTTTATTACCCTTTAAACTTGTGTTTTTGCAGCTGCAAAACAGCTTTATTAAGAGAGATAACACATATGTGATCGTCTGCCAGCGTGGTAGTGCCTGTGCAGCATTACACTGTTAACACAGCTTCTTTTCAAAGATATGTTACTGAAATGGATATACCCTTCTGGGGACCTCCTACCTCACCCTGATTCAAAGAAGAGTCAGTAATCAATAAAACAGGTACATCTGATGAACTCACTGATTCCCTAAGTAGTAGTTTACTACTTCCAGAGGTGTAGACAGCATGTTAGAGGATTTTGTTATGTTTAGTTGTTACTGCAAGCTAGGAAAAAAACCTATATGTAAATGAAAGATTTAATGAAGTTATATATTAACTAATCACAGAACCTAAACACACAAAGACAGGCCCAGCTCTTGATAGCACTCTTCCTGAAGAGAACGGGACCACTTGTTTAATAAGAAACTTAACATAAAGTCCGATACATGGCAGCACACTTGAAATATGTCCTTTACACAACTTTCAGAAAAAAAGGAATTATTTTTAGAAGAGAAAAGGCATATTTACACTGACCAGAATGTTCTCAAAGGCCTAAAGGCCTTAGGTGAACAATTTCATGCTGCCTTTGAACCACTGCCTCGCAGTCCAGAGTGAATGAAAAGTGATTCTCACCCAAACCCCTCAGTACCTCCATGATTCCAGAGTCAATCATCAATAGCACTTGTGAAGCAACCTCAGGACTGCACACCTGCAGAACCCAGAACGTTCTTCCTGCCATGCCCCAACACCCCTCTCCTTTAACAGCCTACAGAGACACATCCACCTTGACACACACTTAGAAGAGGTCAATTGCCCAGGCACATTTAGGCCAAGGATAAGGAGGTGAAAGGCTTCTCCTTGTCTTTCTCCCCTCCCCTCTCCTCTCCTTAAATGAAGGTCAGTCGAACAACTCATGAAGGTTTCTACCTTTCTAGTATCAATTCAAGTGTTAAATCAACTGTTAGATTTTCTTGTGTGTTTTCTCTGCACTTTGTTCACTTAACCCGTAACTTTAATTTAAATTACTCTGTGACTGAGAGCAAAAGAGTTTATCTGAGAAAAAAACAAAGAGAGAAAGAGAATTTGAGTTCAGGTATTTAGGATACGTCAGAAAACATTTGACTGTTAAGTACTGTTCCATTGTAAGCAGGATGAAATTTCTTTTCAGGCTGGGGATCACCAAAGAAAAAACATTCTGGCTATTCAGGGAAAAAATATAGAGGATCAAAACCACCATACAGGATATATGTATTCTGCCTGATTTATTTAAATTGAAAGAGACATAAGTGCATTTATAAGAATTGCTTTTTCTTTTGTATTTATCAGTCTCCTCAATCTTACCTCCATTACTGCTGTGACAGAATAATTAATTTCAGTCAATCAATCATTTAAAAAAACCTCACAGGTGACCTCAAAATAACACATAATCCACCAAGAACCAGTCACAACAACAATCTTTAAACTCCCTTGGAAAGGAAAATTAAGTCAGCTATGTGTGGCTTGGGGCAACCTAAGCTGTAAATCTCTCTTTTCTGATCTCTTCATATAGATGAAAGAGCAGTACCACTCTGGATTGCATAGAACAATTACGTGTCCTAAAAACTCAGGGAATCAGGTTTCAAACAGCTTTAATCATGACCGATTAATTGCATCTTTTGGCACCCTGTAATTGTTCCTCCGATGTCTGAAGAACCACTTTAAGAAGCCAATCCTTTAACATTTAAGTTTAGGGATACTAAAAGGCCTGTTTGTATTTGTCAACAAATCCAAACAGAGGCCCCTTGCCTGCTTGAAAAAGTCCCCACCTTCTCCCTCTGCTGCACACCTTAAAAAAGGTGGAACAGGCTTTGAAGACCTGAGTAGGCTGCTATTAATGTGAACACATGGAAGGAACTGTGGATGTGGGTTTCACAGTTGCTCTGGCAATCACTCAGAGAATACAGCCATTTAAATAACCACTTCCATCTTTGAGGATATAAACGTGTTGTACTGTCCTTAAAGCAGGAGTTACTCTCTTCAGCAGTAGTCTTTGATATTTTGAAGATTGGCAGTATGCTTTTTCTAGCTTTCTTAAAGCAGCCTTCCCTTTGAAATTTCCCACCAGCCCATTGTTACCAACAGGAACAATAGAGTCAATATTAAAAAAAGACATGATACCATCAGCTACCAGAATATTACCACTAAGGGGTCAGTCTGAGAATCAGCAGATGACACAGCAGTAAAAATGCTGATGCCTTTTCTATACTACAACTCCCACCATTGCTGCCTGTAGCAGTGCTTCACCAAGGAGAGATTTTATGAAAACCTTGGCGTACATAGCCACTCAAGGTTGCAACAAGATATATATAAAGTCATAACAGTACAGGAAATGTGAAGCTCCTGAAATACAAAATGCTCAGCAGTGTAAATCCAGAAGATAAACTGACTATACTTTGTAGTTCAACTGAGCAATGAAGTTGTTAGGTAGACAAAAAATCTCAGTAAAAATTACTCTTTTTTTTTTTAATTAGTCAAACAAAGCACCTTGTGCCCAAGGGCACCACACTTTGATTTAGGAACACTAAATTCCTGTCCTCATATTCCCTAGCAGACAAAAACTACTAGGTAGCAAAGCTTTCAGAGCAAACCTAAAAACAAGGAGACTGCTCTCAAATAGACAGCAGCAGAGAAAATCAATCCAAACAAACAAGATGAATCCCACCTCTTCAAGACTGCTATTATCAAGCAGCAAGTAACAGAGTTGTAAACTCAAGGATATACAGTAGACAAGAATACACTATAAGCAAAGAATGGTAGAGGTCCTATCTCATTAGACCCAGGGATATAGTTAGGAAAACTAGACAGGCCTTTTGACATGCATATCATTCTTCACATCTGAAGCAGAATCAGCAATATTTGATTTAAATACTAGTTGAGAAAAGCTGCTAGGAATTTAGCCAGATTATGCTAATCAGCTGGTAATTGAGGGAAAAAACAGTTAATATCTGAGGTGCAGAGAGGAATGTTAACAAGGAGAGTGCCTGGCTTACACATGCCTAAAGCCATAATTTCACCTTCCCTATTTGTCTGCTGCTCTAGGCAAGTAACTACTTTGCCTACAGCTTAAGCAAGCCTGGTGAGACAGCTGAACTAAAACCTGAGAAAAGATTCTTTATACCTTCATCATAAATGTACTGAAATTTCAGCAGAATGAGCATGTTATGAATTGGCAGCAAGTATTCCAGGATTCAATACCGTACTGCCAGAGAGGCTGTGCCATGGTAAATAAAAACTATAGCTCTGACTGTACAACTTGGCTTTAAAGTGGCTTCTACCTGACACTGTTGATACAAACATTCAGTAAAGTCTTGCAAAAAGTTAATTGCTTGAGGCTGTTTGTCCTGAAACAAATGGGTTGATTATAGCAGCTCCAAGGAAAGTTTAGGGGTGTATATGGGGTGTTGTGCTACCTGTAAATGCTACCTGTAAAGTGTATATGCTGCCTGTAAAGCAAGGATTTCCTTTGCAAAAGCACCCTAGAAGCCCCTTCTCCCAGCAAAAGCACATCTGTGGGGAAAGATGGTATTTTCTGGAAGAAGAGTCCAAGGACTTGTGTCTTGGAGCACAAGAAAGCATTATGTGGAGCTCCATTATCACCAGCAGTTTTCAACCAACAAAGTGAAATTAAAACAAAACCATAAATTTAGTATGTTTTATCATCAATACATGCACAAACCTAATTAAACATCCACCCCAGTTAACAGGCTGCATGCACAAGCACGTTTCAGAAACCACAGGTGGAGGCCATCCACAAAGGTCCTTTTGAAGCACCAGGCCTTTTCTATCTCCTGTACAATGAAGACTCAACCAACCAAGTCGCAGACTGAAAATCTCCGTGACTTTCACCTCCCCCTCTGGTGGAGAAGAAAAAGACAGTTTTACCTGTCTGAGCACAGGACAGCCTTGGATGTGAGGCAATTGTGATTTCCTAAGAAGAAAAACTAATTTTACGAAGTACGTACGATATCACTGATAAACATCACACACACACTTATCCCATGCAGGTTTGTTACAAAACTGTATTGGTAACAGTTGTGAGTCCTTTGCACTGCAGCCAAGGCTCCTACCACCATACCTGATGCTATTTGTTCACAGCCCAGTCACTCAGAAGCTGTGACAAGATGCAGTCCATATCTTAACAGAGTTATGCCAAAAACTCAGCTCTATACATATACTTCTAATTTTTATTTCTAGTTCTGTGTTTGCTTTTTCTTTCTTTGGATAAATGAGATCAGCACAGCTCTTTACCACGATGCTTTTCAAACGTGCTTTAACTTTTTACTATAGCAACTCAACTCCAAAAGGATGCAGTAAACAACTGTATGTAAAAGTTGAGAAATTTTTTGTATCCTCTTGGTGCAGAAAAGCAACTTTCACACAGACCAAGAGGTCCCTACTTGCATAAAATAAAATGCTTGGTGTTTACTTGACAGAAGCAGGTGATTCTACTTTAACTAGACAGGTTACAATAAAACATTTGAGTCCCAATTGCTGACTGCTTACTTCTGCATTCCAACTACAAAATGTTGGTACCTTGATAGTCATTAACCACTTCTAATGCCTCAATGAATCAGCCATGCTGCGACAAAACGTGAAAACTACTACTTTGTTTCCCTATAAATGTAGATTGCAATACCCAAGACAGAAATAAACTAAACCGTGCTGCTGGGCTGCACTTCTGAAAATTAAGTACTTCTGAGATGACTGAAATTCCTGTAACCTGTACTTAGCTAAGCTACCACACTTCTCTTTCCACATTACAAGACTTCAAGGTTTCCACAGTTTTGATATTTGCCAGTGGGGTTTTCTAATGTCACTAGATCATTTTCAAAGAAAAAAATCTTGTTTTGAATTAGCCCAGGAAGTGAGTAACCTTTTGGAGTGATATTGCAATCAAAGAACATGAAGGCCCTCCCTAAAAGCAGCACAAGGGGTATGATGTTCTCAGGAGCAAGTACAAAAAACATACTAAATACAAGGACTGAGCTGTCTGGGCACTTCAAGGAGCATCCCTACTGCAGATCTGGACTGACTTACATGGGAATGAAGATCTAGCAACACCTTTTCAAGTGGCTCAAGACTACTGCTGCTGGAAGCCTTTCCTGCCCATCTGACTCACAATAAAAAACAGCCTCAGTGTAGTAAAAAATATTTTACACCTTCACACAGATTATTTTCTTTATAAAACTTTTCCTAGATATGAAAACTGAGACAACACTGGTACTTCATACTAATATAAAAGTGATCTGTCTTAAAAATATCACCTCATCTGAAGGTATTTTTAAGATGATGCTCATTGTATTTGTAAAAGCCATACAAAGTGTACGATCACACTGTATTTTGTTAAGCTGACAATAAATTCCATTTTCATGTTAGACAACAGAGGAGTCATTGGTATTGCTGGACTGCACATATTTTAGTATTTCTGACTGTGAGGAAGCAGTAAACTTTCTTGGTTGTTTTCTTTAAGGGAGAAGGAGAAGACTAAGAACATTACATTATTAAATGCTTAGAACTTTAATTAGAAACAAAATTAACTTTTGTAAATCTTAGTAATTCAGATGTCCATGGAAGTAGGTATACCTGAGGTCTGTATAGGACTAACCCTTACAAGGCAGAGAGAGAACAGAAGCACCTTGGTGCATTTAAAGGCTTGCATTCCCTTTGTCTATATCTGAACTTTCACTAATGACTATGTATTTGTTACACCAAATGAAAATTCAGACAGTATGAAAATTAACTATGTCATACCTTGTCTACAGTGCAGAGTTAGGAACTAACTTGCCCTCAAGTCATTAGGCATAGACATGCAGTATAGAAACGTGTAAGTATAGTGTATGGTGATTCTATTGCACAATAATATAGACCCAGACAAGTCTGACCTTATTATGACTGATTATTCTTTAAAAAACCCAAATCAAACAAAAAAAAAACAAACAAACAAACCCAACTCCATCAAAACATAACTAATTGTGATTGCAAAGACAAGCGATGACTTTCCCCTAAGTTAACTTGTTTTGTAGGCTGCATCCATAAAAACATATCTCTATAAAAATGTAAGTTTTTGTAGAAACTGTACTAGAGCCTTTACCCACTGGAAAAAAAAAAAAAAGAAAAAAAAGGAACTGCACAAACTTTGTCCATTTATATAATTATTCAATCACTCTTTTATGTATACACTTGAATTTAACATTTTGTCTACTCATTTATAGATATTAACTTAGTCCTGTGGTGTAAGTAATATATTACCCCAGAGAAGAGAGTGCCCTAACATTAACAAGTTCACAGATTTAGAGTGCTTCGATTCCTAACCTAATGTGAAGTTAGATATTATTGTATTATTAAAGGTACAGAGTATCCATAATTCCACACAGTTCACAAATGATGCAGACGCACAAAGACAGAAAAACTAACCTTACATATCTCAAAATCAGCTGGACAAAAAATAACTCATCAAAATTAACAGACACCTTAAAATAGAGGCCTCTGTGATTTGACTCTAATTAAATGGAAGCTGAAGTAGGAGCCAGGAGTAGAAGCCACAGGGGGCCCTTTGATCTCAGTTTCTCAGACTCGGCTGCTTTTTGCACTACCACACTTTCCCTTCACTTCAGCAAGTCTTATGCTGCTGCTTCAGCAGAAGAGTCAAATCAGCTACAGCCATGGGGCTGGGAAGGAATTTTTGGCATCTCTACAAACACTCACAAATGGCACTATCTTCAGCAGATGAAGACTGATATTTTCAAAGTCAAGTCTTCCTAGAGTTTTGGTCCACTGGACCTAAACAGTCCTTGTTTTTCTCTGAGTATTTTATATTGGTCAAGGGTACTTCAAGTTGTTTACAATTACACAGTGGCACATCCAAAATATATGCAATATGGAATTGCAGAAGACAATAAATAAAACCTTAAAAAGCTGACAACATCGGTTATTACAAAGCTAACACTATAAATATAAATATATTTGGAAGGCATTCATACTCTGCCTTTATAAATAACCATTTCTCCTTCTGCCACAAAGTCCTTTCCCAATATTAGTATAGACATTAGGGTCCTGAAAAACAAAAGGAATGTTTAGCTTGTGAACTTCAGACATGCATTTTAATAATTTTGAAGGGATGAGTGTAAAAGTTGTATAACAACCTCGCAGCAAGAAGGATTCATATTTTTGTCTTCCTATGCCAAAAAATAAACATATAAAAAGAGAACATTTTAACTAAAAAGAATGAGAGAAATATAAATGGGTTGTTAAGGAACTGTAACATAGCAATGCATATAAAATTTAGCAGAAAGTTTACATTTACTACAAAGGCCCCAGTTCCAGTGGTAGGCACATTTTGTGTTGCTTCCACTACAAGAAATTGAAAACAGAGCTTTACTGAGCAGGTAAGGCTACACAAGTGTGCTATGGCAGCACAGAGTTGCTGCAGATGTCCCCAGATCACCCACTTTCCAATAAAAATGTGCAGCTGTTAAAGAAGGCTGAACAGAAAGCTTTCAGGTATCTTTGCTCTCTCCAGACCTGGAAATGGATATAATTTAAAATCTAATTTAGCAGCTCTACACTATACTGGAGCATCTTAATGTGTTACAATAGGCACAGAATTATTCACTGCATCTCTCTACTACCATTCAAGAAAATCAACCATTACTCTCAATCTACTAATATAAGTGAAACTTAGTACATAATAAACATCTAATTAAATTACTTTCTTAGCACATTTTCCACACAAAGTTATTTTTTAAGCTACTGACAGTATATACAAGGATTAAACAATGTGTATTAAATTGTAAGCTATTAATTTTGGAGTGGATCTGTATAGGCTCCTTAGAAATATTAACAAATGGCTCACTGATTTTCAAACCATTACTACATGATATGGACAATTCAAGGAGATTATTTTTTCTCAGGGGACAGAGATCTAACAATTAATGAACTATCTTTGTTTTCTTTACAAAGGAATTCTCATTGTAGGGCAAGTATACAACTTGCTAGGAACATACAACAGTGAGTCATAGCACAAGATTTTTCTACTCTTTATTGTGATGTTTCTATGTATTAAACTATGAAAAACATCAATAGATTTCCCCCTCAAGAAGTACATTAGACATCTTTTTTCATAACCTAAAGAAGCTATCTTTTAAGGGTGTATGAAAGACAAAACACTCAGAACTAAATTTTTTGGTAGTATTGCCATTTCTACTGTGCTAGAGAAGTTCATAGAAGTTCAAGAAATTAGCTCCTTTTGTGAACACTACTGTTTTTCCAGCTTCCAACAATTGTGTTGTACATACAGGTGAAAAGAGCATTTTTTCAGATGAACAAGAGATTTGAAAATATCAGGACCTTTTTAGGTAGTTAAAACAGAGAGGAATGTACACTCACCCCGATATTGATACGTACTTCTGTTGATGTGCTTTACACTGTTTGCTTACTGCATATAACACCTAGAAATCTGTTCCAACTCATCTCATCCTGAAAACTTGGTAGCATCTGCATTTGCAGATTTAGGCTATACCAACAAAATTTCTTCTGGAAGTTTTTTTCAGATGCAAAATAAGTAGACTTCTGCTTTAAAAAATTTAGAAATGTTTCTCAGGAGGTTTGAGAATGTCAATTTGTTTAAACCTGTACTAACTCTGCTTTCCGTCAATCAGTACTGTAAATCTCTCATTAAACACGTGGTATTCAGTTTGGAATACCACTATCACGGTCATGAAAAGGGCAACAAAAATTAAGATAACACTAGCCTACTGTATCTCAGCTCTGGAAGATAAGCTGTTGCCATGGTTTGGGTGATTTTGAATAACTGTCCCTAAAAGAGTGATCATTGTAGCAAATGAAATGCCTTAATACTCCTCCCAGGCAGCCAGGTCCATTTGCTATTATTGTCCTTTCATGAAATTAAGAACATGTGTCTGAATGGTGTTGAAAGCTCTGCCAAAATGTACAATAGTACAACTCAAAATGCCAGATGCAAGGGACACAAACCTTCTCCACAGCCAGAGGAGAATATGGGCTTATGACACGCGGTACCAGAGGCGCCAGTAGTCAGGGCAAGCCATTCAAGCAACCAACACAAAAGGAAGGATTCTCCTTACAATCATGCTGTTTGGAATAACTTGAGAGCAAAAAGGAGGAACTATAAAGTCGTCTGGCTTGTGGGGGTGGGCTTGTTACTGCCATCACTTTTTAAATAGGACACTCATACTATCAAGGGTCACCTCTCTGAAAATTGACCTTTCTAGAGTGAGGTTTTCTTGGCTTTGACAGCGATACAACGAAAGGAACAACTGCCTGAGAGAGAAGGAGAGAAACTATAATAAGCAGAGTCTAAATCTGATATTCTAACAGTTGTATTTCACAGCAGGAAATCAGCCATGGGAAAGAAAAAAAAAGCTCTGATATGGCCAAGATTCATTAGAACACACATTAGAATAGGTGTTTAATGCAGCAGAAATATTGTCAGGTCTTTTAGCACTTTACAGAAGAACATTTCTAAATACATTT
Source organism: Nicator chloris (assembly GCA_013400495.1). Classification (NCBI taxonomy): domain Eukaryota; kingdom Metazoa; phylum Chordata; class Aves; order Passeriformes; family Pycnonotidae; genus Nicator; species Nicator chloris. The sequence continues at coordinate 53,097 of WAAE01015031.1, forward strand.
TGCATGCTCATTCTGGGATGCACCATAGCCCTTAGAAAGCCCTTTTGAACAACATAAGAGAAAGCAGTTTTGCTTATTATGTGAGACAGTATTTTTAAATACTAACTTGTGGGCAAAGTATATTGCTGTAAGTGGTAGCATGTCTTATGTTCACAGAGACAGAACAGAATTTTGAGAAGAAAAGCAAGTCCTTGGAAAGATATTAGGACTGGTAAGCTGCTTTTCTGGATTTAGTTGAAATTTCATCAGCGCTTTGGGTAACATTTCTAGTTTTGTAGCTGAGTTTTCAAACAATGAAATCTTCTTGTTTCACACAAGTCAAGGAGCTAAATCACTTTTAAAACTCTTAGCAAAAATAAGTGGTTTGAGTCAATGTTGCTCCAGGTAACACTTTTTTGCTTTGGGACTAAAAATAAAATCATTCATTCAGAATATAAGTGGGAAAAAAAGCAAGCTCTGCAGAGTTTTCAAAAATATTTCTTCCTTCTGGGTTTGAAGCTAAACTCACTATTTATAAGCAATCTTGGCAGAACATAAAAATTGGAAACAACACAGCTGCAAAGGCTGTCAAATCTTTACCTTATATAAAATGAGAGGTCTTTCACTACAAAGACATTGGCAAGTTATTAAAGAATACAAGTATTAAAAACAAGTAAATAAATAATTCTGGTTTGCACTCAATCACACAAGGCTTTTTGAAACATGTGAAAGGTACTTAGCATAATGGTCTCTAAATTTGTAAGGAAACAAAATTGCTTGGCACTTAACTGAAACTGGCCAATGAACGGTTTCAAAACTCAGCTCAGGAATTTGGGAAAGACATAGTGAAGTCAATGCAAAGTCATTTGAATAGGTTTTAAATCAGAACAGGAGTCAAAAGGATAGATGAGTAAACTTGATTAATTTCTTCATTTCTATGCAACTAACAGTACTAAACAGTGTCCTTGCTAATATTTAAACCTGAATGAGTGACTTATTCTGTGTGAGATCCCCGGGAGATTAATCAAGAAAACAATAGAAGAATTGAAAACAGTCATCTATCCTACAATCTTATCAGAAGTTACAAATTTACAAAACTTTGGTACAACTACAAAGAAAGTTTTACGGAAGGATCCGATCAGACTGTCCCATGTTAGAATGGTCACTTTACACCACTGCAGTGTCATCATGTGCCTTGTGATAGCCAAGCAAGCAGCTATATAGTTTTCCTTATTTATTCCTATGAATTAGTGTCTGTGGTTTTATCTACATCTTCTCCTTTTGCACGCAAGTGTGTGTGTGTGTGTGTGTGTTGTTATGCCCCAAGCAGTTCTGTGGAGTTCTCAGGGTTGAAGCTGCTCTTTCATTGTAATCAGTTTTCATTACAGTCCTTTGATCTCTCCCCATTCTTTGTATACAACACTTCATCACCTTTATTTTCTGTCATAATTGCATGTGAAAGATTTCTCCTTTGATAGACCCTGAATGCCAAATCAGTATCGAAAAGAGTGTTGAAAAGTGTCATGTGCTCTGTCTGCTTTAAAAGGCATCCCATACACCTGTGGAAGACAAACAATTTTTCAGTGATATGACATATCTATCATCCGTCCACAGGATATGAGCTGTTCTGTCTGCTTAATAGCAAGGGGCTATGCATAGCAAAATAGTAACTGCTGAAAGAAATGTGTAGCACATTGCAAACTGTCTGGCAGCCCTCCCTAAGCCTCATCTCATTCTGGCCTGCTGATAATTCACAGACTGTGTTCCTGTGCGCTCATCACTCCGGCAGTAAGAGTGGCTAGATGGGGCCCCCTGTCTCTGCTCCCTGTCACACTGTCATTCAGGTGTGTCTGTCTGCCATCACCTGCTGACACAGCCACATGTGTCTCAATTACAGAATAGGCCTCCATTCACACTGCTGATGAAGATGTTCAATCTCTACTGGCTAACAGCATCCTCCCTTAAAGATGTGTCTTTTGGGGTTTGTGAAAACAGAAACCAGGTGAAATCTGTTGGCTGCTATGGAATGATATTTCTCACCATTCTTTTGGTAACACATTATTACTGGCCAGTCCTTTTCTCTACAATTGCAAGCCTCTGCCATCTCCTGGAATGATAAAATACAGTGATGGGGTATAAAAATTATTTTTATTTTCCCCTTCTCTACTTCAGTGTGTGGACAAGTGATTAAGCAGCAAAACTGGAAAGCCAGATATGACACTATGTCAAAGTAATTTATTTCTCTATTTTACAGATGTCATGGATTTTTACAACCAAGGATGTTTTTAACACTGCTAACACAGCACTGAAGACACCCATAGTCACCTTATAGGAAAAGAAAAAAGATAGAAATGGTTAGAAGATGATAATGGGAGATATATAATTGTTACATATGTACTTCTATAGCCACAGGAGGTAACACACAGTGCACCTGACCAGCAATGACACACAATACACTCAAGTCCTGTGAGACATGGCTGAAGGAGCTGGGGGTATTCAGCTTGGAGAAAAAGGAGGCTCAGGAGGGACCTTATCACTCTCTACAGCTCCCTAAAGGGAGGCTACAGCAAAGTGAGGGTCAGTCTCTTCTCCCACGTAACAGGGGACAGGACAAGAGGAAATGGCCTCAGGTTGCACCAGGAAAGTTATTGATAGAATATTAGGAAAATATTCTTACTGAGAGAGTTGCCAAGCATTTGAACAGGCTGCGCAGGGAAGCGCTGGAGTCGCCATGCCTGGAGGCATTCCAAGGTGCACAGATGAGGCAGGTCACAGTCAGCCTTACCAGAGGGGATGCAGCCCTGCACCTCTGGGGAACCAACACAAGTGACCTCATCAGGGAAGCCAAGACCAGAGGCACACTGGGCTGCAGTGGAGTTGCTGGAGTTTGCTGTCCTGAGGGATGTGAGTCAAGTAAGGAGTAAAGTTAGGCCTCTGAGCATTAGAAGAGAAAACTTGTAGCTCTTCAAGGAGATTGTCCGTAGGACTTGCCCTCAGGAAAACGCCAGTGGAACAGAGCTGGCAGATTGAGGAATCTTCCAGAGAGTGCAAGAGCTGGAAATCCCCAGGTGCAAGAAATCGGGCAAGGAAGGCAAGAGAGAGGCATGGCTGAGCAAGGACCTGCTGGTCAAACTAAAGGGAAAGAAGCAAATGCAGAGAGTGGGAACAAAGACAGGTACCCTGGGAAGGGTAAAGGGACGATGTTCAGTTGGGTAGGGATGGGGTGAGGAAGGCTGAGGGGAAGCTGGAACTGAACTGGGCAAGGAACGCAAAGAATAATAAGAAGGGCTTCTACAGATATATTAACCAGAAAAGAAAGGTCAAAGAAGATAAACAGTGTTGGCAAACTGGTAACAATGGAAAAGGAGAAGGCTGAATTACTCAACAACAGAATGAGAGCGGTCCTGCCAAGAAGGATTTTGGAGTGCTGCTGCATGAGAGGCTGGACATGAACAGGCCGGACATGAACAGGCCATGGGCGTTGCCAGCCCAGAAAGCCAAATGTGTCATGGGCTGCAGTCCTCACTCTGTCCCAGCTTCAGATCTCTGCAGATTTTCAGATTTTCTTTGGTAGCTGACAGAAATCAAGCAAGTTAAACCAATAATTTGTTTTGAAAAATATCAAATATACAGATGTAATCTTAACTCACTTAAAACCTTTTAAAAATTGGATTCTTGGGCTGTGCAGCTCCACACACTTACTACATTTTCCATTTTTCTTTTTACAATTAAAAAGTACTATATCCAGTTCTTTTCAGACCTACCACTTTCAGGAGAACAATAGCACTTTTTTCCTTCTCTCCTGACCATAAGCTTCTCATAAATAGGAAACTGTCTTCAGCTCTAGAAAGTCCCATTCATTCAATAAGCTTTAAAATCGATAATCTTTCATTATTAAATCCAGATCCACATATTGGAACTCTACAGTAAAATTAACTAGTAATATTATTGCTGTATTTTTACTTTTGCACAGCAGACACATTTTCTTCAGATTTCTCAAACTTGCAGCACTCAAAAAAGACCAACGAGATTTTAGCATTTAAAGTAAACAGCTCACTTCTCTGACTTAACATATGGAATTAAAAATTCTAATACCCATCCCATCAACATGCAACCCAAGACACGTAACACATATTGAACATAAAGCTACAGTTATCTTTCTCTGACAGTATTACAAGGAACCATAGATCTACCCGCCCTGGATGCACAAATAACAGAGTCCTTGATACGTACGTCAGGGGACCAGTTAGCAAGTTTTCAGTTTTACTCCTCTATCAACAATCTCATTTATGCACTTGTCCTAAACATGAACAAAATGATAGAATGAAAGAATAATTACCATAAACTAGAGAATGCTGATGCCTAGGTTATTCCTCCTTGAACTCAGATGAGTGACTTGCAGGGACTCCTTCTAGATAATGACTCTTAAAAAGCTGGAAAGATTATTATTCAACAACAAAGAATATGGGCAAGACTAAATATAGAAAATGAAACTCAAGGACAGTTGTGTAATTGCTTTCTGGACTTAATTTTTTCAAGACTCAAGATTTTAAATTAAACTCTAGAGTATCCATATATAACCAGCAGAAATGAATAACTATAATTGTGTGTGACGAGTGAAAAAATCTAGCTGGCTCACCTTCTCTTAATTTTTAAAAAGGCATGCATTGTGACCTCAACTCAACAAATAAGAAATCTTAAAGCTGAAGTTACTTGCAAGTTAGATTTCTTGCTTTTTTATTTCTTCCTTGTCCCAATGTGGACATAAATGGTGACCTGCTAATTTGTTATATACTCAATCCCATTCCTACTGTTTTCAAAGAGAACAGGGATAAACAGCCTGACAAATAAAAATGACTCCCATACTATAAAGGCAATGCTAACAGGCTGTGTGGCTCTGAATTGTGATGGAATATAAAGAAGTGAAGACTGACTTTTACAGAAAAGACATTAAGTCTCAGTTGGCAACCTTTGTGCAAAGATACAATTCCCTCTATGCACTTCTGCAAATTTTAAAAGTGGCTTAAATTTAAATAAATAAATAAATAAACAAATAAATAAAATATTATACAGAGAAGGAAAACAATCCTGCAAGTACTCAGTTCTTGGGATCCCCCTACCTCATAAAGTAGGATTAAATTTAGTAAGAATCAGAAGAGGGAAACACTTTTCAAAGAAAAGAAAACATAAGTTCTCCCGTATTCTCATTGCTTATTCATTTAAGTGGAAATACGTAACGGACACAATCTTTCTCTGTTTTATATTCCTCCTGCTAATCTTCTCATACATGCTTTCTGTTCAGAATCAAACATTTGAGAAGTGTCTTTATTTTCCTTGCTTTTTTCCACTTATCTTACAAATCTATGTGTGCTGCTATCTCCACAGTTTCTCGAGACTGAAAGATGAAACTCCATTTCCTTGATAATTCAGTCCAGTCTAGTGTCTTAAAGACACAGAAACTTTTAACTATAGCTTTTTAGTAACAAAGCATCAAAGAAAATTTAACAGTTTCTAGCTTTGATCTCTGTAAGTATTACAAAAAATAATTACAGAAAAGAATGGTTTTACAACTATTTAAATTTATCAACTCTCAGCAATATTTATAATATTGCAACTGGCAAGACATAGTATTTAATATAAATGTATTGTTTACTCATATTAAGGATTAGAAAACAGTTTTGAAAGTTATGAGCTGAGCAGACAAGAAAAAAAGGAGAAAGGAAACAGAGGTAGACAGTGATTAAATTATTTGCCCAAGGCTACATAACAGGTCAAAGGCAGAAATGTGAATTGGAAACAATTCCCCTAGCTTTCCAACACCATTCCTGAACACCAGACTATCTGGAGGTTTTGCCTCGGACATAAAAAAACACCACTCCGAGGAAAAATTAGCATTAACCTCTGCCAAAAATCTGTGGAACTCCTAATCATGGCACTCTGCAATTATTTTAAATATTCTGTGTGTACATGTGTGTGCATGTTGCTGTAATCTGGTGGCTCCCGGGTAATCATAAGTGTTGCCTCACACTTCATAGGATGAGAGAACTGTAAAGCAAAACTGATCAAAACTGTCACCCTTGGGTCACAAGAGTCGACACTCTTGATTATGCCAGGGGATGTCCAGGGTGCATCTGCTGACATCGTGTAAATCATTGTTTTATATTTTTTTAAAAAACACATCGTAAATAATTTTAACGTGAAGACTGTTCTCAGTGAGAGAAACACTTCGGGAAAAAGGTGACATGTTAGAATGATTGCATTTTTAAAAAAATTTATTCACCGTAGCACGGAGCGTTCAGTGTGATGTAACTTGAGTTATGGACTCATCTCTCTCTTAAGACAGCTTTCTTAGAGTACGGAAATGCCAATATTGTGTAGTGGTGCTGATGCAATAAACACAACTAAGAAAATGAAGTATATAAGAAATGAACGGATCCATAACTGCATAGCACACTTAAATGAATAAACATAATAAATCTGTGAATACAGACTTCATCTTCCTTGACTAAAAAGCCAACTTGCAGAGATGTCAGTAGAACAGAACAATGATACAGAAAAAAACTCTGTATCACATACTGCTCCTTCAACTCAATGACTATGGTCGTTTTCATCTATTATATCATTACAGCTTTGCTCCATCTGAGAAGATCAGATCTGCATTTGATCACCTCCACATTCTCACAATCAAATCGTAGCATCTTCTGGTGCCAGAAGTCCAGCAGCATTTCACAGTGTCTTCTAGCTGTTACAATTCTGTATATTTCCATAAGATTATTATCAACAAACACCTTCCAGAAAAAAAGAAATGGTAGTCTAATTTCAAACTCTAACCTTGCTGAAAGTAAGAGGTCTCTGTTAATGAAGCAAGTACCACAAAGCTGGTATGATCTCATCTAAGAGATTGCCAGTGCATGCCACAGGCTGAGGTACTGCAGCCTTTTTTGTTCAGGTTAGATGAATTAATTGTACTTACGTCTCTTTCTGCAGAGATTTTATCTTACTTTTAGCATATTAAAATAGCAAAGTTACCAACCTCACTTTTGCTATTGGGCTGCTGACTGTCTACCTGAAAGAAAGGCCCAGTCTTGTATAAACTACACACTCAAAACCTTAATGAAAAGTCAATAAACGTTGCTTAATGTAGCAAGAGAGAGATTTATCTACCTGAAGACCAGTTTGATTCATCATGCCAGGAAAGCATTCCTATTTAATAAGAATTCATATTTTCAGGGCCTTGCTACAAAAAATAGTTCTGAAATATATGGAAATCCAGTCTGGCAAAATAATAAGAATTAAAGTACTGGAAGTTTACTCTGAAAAAGTAAATATTCTTCTGTAATACCATGGCAAAACTCATTCATGCTGACTTATAATGCAGAATATGAGAGAGTGGTACCTAGTGCATGTGAAAACAAGAAAATAGAGTGAGCTCCAGAAGTTATCTTTGTTCTTAAAAGCAAAAACCAAAAAAAGCCACAATATTATGAAATGGTTCATTTTTAAATGTTAAAAAACCTATTCAGTTACACAGCACAGAAAACAAATACAAAGGTATTTATGCAACACAGCCTACTGCACCACCACACTTTTTTTAAACAAGATTTTCCCACCACTCTCAATTTCACCTCAAGTAAGGATTCTCTGTAATCAACATACCCATTTCCTAACTGCAACGTGCAGAAAGCAATCTGTTACTATTGATCTACTGTTTTAGCTGGAGCTGCAATCTGCCCAAGCTAGCTAAAAGCAGGCTGCCCTGTGATACCCCCACAACGCTATCGCTTGTTGGAAATTTTTTGAAAGACATTCCATTTGGCAATAACAATAGAGTGAAGTAATAGGCTTGTTCATTTATACACAGGCTTGAATAAGAGAGCATAACCTCTTCCTAGCGCTGTTATCAAAGACCTATCTCAGGGGATATTATGCTTTATGTTCAACTCAGTGGGATTTTTGGTCATGCTGAGAGCCAGAAAAACGTCAGCTATGACACAAGCCAGAAATGCTCAAACTGTGTTCAGTGGATCACTGCTGGACCAAACTGTTTCACCCACTGGAAGGATTAAGCTGCAGCTCCAGCTCCAGGCCTCATCTCTGTGTCATACTCGTGGTTATGAATTATGAACACATGTCTCTGGTCGCAACATCAGTCAAAGGAAAAGTCACTTAGACTTACAAGTTAGCAGCTGATTGCAACACTGCTTAAACCCTGCAGTAATCTCTCTGAACTCACCTCACAGAGCAGTACTTTATTCTCAAGGCACACAAAAACAAAAAATCTGGTTTCAAACCTATGCCAAGGGATGGAATGAGGCAGACGCTACAGGAAAAAACCAAAATATCCTGTGACATCTATATTTACCCCAAACAGCCAGAACACATACCTTTTCTAAATAGAATCTTTTCAAAGAAGTCTTTCCAGAATAATTCTTGTGCTGATGTAATGAAATAGTGAGAAGGAAGAGGGTCAAAAAGACTTAGAGTAAGCAAGAAAGGTGTGATCACTGTCAGTGTTCCAAAAAACCCCAAAGTTATCATTTCAAGACAACCTCATAAATAGAAGGGACCCAGAAAGAAAATGCTAAAATCGTTCACATCATAAGAAGTCAAAACAAAAAACACATTCCAAGACTTGTGTATACAGAATACTAATAAACACAGGAATAGGACCTTTAAAGAGAAGAGGAACTGCCTCCAAATAAATAGCAGCAATTTAAATCCCTGCTTCTGCCTGATAAGGTACAAACTACCCAACTAAGCTGTCCAGAGATGAAACTAAAAAACCTGACACTGGCAGACTCTCTGGGTTTAACAGAGCTTCTTCATTAATTATCTAGACATTGGCACTGCTACTGTGAACTCCCAACTATACAGAGCAAGAAAAACTCATTTGGCCACAAGCACTTGAATGTTAAAAAAAACCCCAACAAAAAAACCCCTGCATTTCAGTGGATGCAGCATTTGTATGCTTATCTACGGGTTTTTAATGTCACTTTACAGTTAATAATTAGCCCTCCTCTGGCCTGCACAAAGAGTGCCACTGAGACAAAAGAAAACGTTAAGTGTGTTAGCTATACTTGCCACTGGTATAAATAGTCAAAGGGATGATTAATGAATGAGAGGGAGAATTAAACAGAGCAGTGAACAAAGACAAAGCCCGTTTGCTTGGCTGCCCACAAACCAAGACAAGCTGCATCCATAAAGAAACTACAGAAAGTGACAAACAAAAAATCAGCTTAATAGACAGCTCATGAAGACTTTATTTAACCCCACATTATGACAGCCTCAGTGCTTTATTAACACTCTGACATGTTAAGATGCCAGGGTCATTTGAGGCTAAAACACACATTTGTTGGGGGGAAAGGCATAGAAAAAAAAAAATGCACATTTTTGTGCCACAGAAAGAAAAACAGAGAAGGCCCAAATAACTTAAACAACACCCTTCAGCCCTCTTTTGTGGAGCATGCCAAAATCGACATTTTTAAAGAGTTGTTTAGAGATGTCAAACAAAGCAGATGAAGCACTAACACAGGAGATGTAGCTTGACAGGCCTTATCCTTCCCTTCAAATGGCTACATTTGAGATAGACACATTTCAGATTAAAAAAAAGAAAGTGATGGCTTTTAAATTGAAAGCAAATTATACTTGCTTTTTTCCTTTAAAATAAGCTAATGAGCATTCCCACTTACTTTCCACAAATTACTACAGATACCTGATATCCTCTATAAATGACTATGATTTCTGAATCAAAAGCTCTGCAATGAAGTTGATAAACACAATATAGTCCAGCACCATTATTCTTTAGGCCATTTTTCAGTCAGATTTAATATGGACAATTTAAATATATACTTTAATTTGAGTAATCTTGCCTTTTCTTTTGTTAAATAGAGATTTCTAGAGATTTTGATTTTTTTTCAAACAAAAAGTAGTTTTCCTAGTCCATTTCCTTTCACCACCTGTCCAATGTGTTCAACAATTCTAATAAACCTCTAATAAAGTAGGATATATAGCAAAGTAGAGAAACTGTTAAAAACAAAGCATAAAAATAAAAACTGCAACACATGAAGAAGCACTCTAATGAGACAAAGAACTTTTTCCCCAGCTTATAATGCCATAAGTGCACACTCCATAAGTAATGTCCCATATGTAGCCAAATTTTCTAACAAGACAACATGGTATGTAAATATTTTCTTGTTACTGACAAATGAACATAAAAACTTCTTCTTTGTTGCTATGGATTCAATATTGCATATCCCTGAATTGTACATAGAAATTCTTTACTCTTTCCATACTTATATACAACTTATTTGTTAGAGAAATACAACTGTTCTACAGAGTTTTTTTTTAACTGAATTCAACACTTTTAGTTAAGGCATTCTTATCCTCTCAAATCAGCACTAATATACAAAAAAAAGTCCTGTTCATGCTTTTTTCTCCATACCATGCTCTCGTCTCATCCATCCTCTACTGCAAAGCTTCCTTTTGTATGCTTCCCTGCAATGTCTAAGAAAATAAGGTGAAGACATTCTGTATCACTTAAATTTTTCTCCCTAACGTACTGCAACACGCCCAAAACTGAAACCTTTATGTCAGCAAAGAAAGCCCCTTTTAATAAACTGCTTGGTGACCTGAAAATTGAACATGCTCAGAATTTCAGGTGAGATCATGCACAGAAGGCATTCCACATTTTCTGCTGAAACCCCTCATCTTCTTTTGTGAGAACAAACTTGTTCAGGCTTCTACTTTCACTTCCATCAAATATTTGCCATCTCAGCAATATCTAAACTTTATCCATCAACTGCATACCTCCCAAATCACAAAGGAAAACATTGCTTCAAACTCGATTCACAAAGAACTGAAACACTGTTTTTTGAGAAGTATCACACATTTTCAACAAATAAGGCAATCCAGAGTTACAAGGGCAACTTGTATGCTGCTGTTATCTGGACCAGTTTATACACTGCAAGAAGTTTTTGAATTTACCAATGGCATTCAAAAAAGACTAAAGAGAACTCTCCATTGCTGTGCCCAAATTCTCCTGAGTTTCAACCTGTTTTTTAAAGTTATTTCCGAGAAAATAATGTAATAATATTTTGGAGAGTTAAAATACTTCTTTTCTTTACTATGACATGTTTTTAGAAATAATCACAATTGCAAGCCAGATTTCCAATTAAACATGAACAAGTCTAACTGCTCTAGATTCCTTTGAAAGCTCTGGATGGATCATATCTATTAGCTAAAACTTCCTGGTATATAATTCAAAATACAGAGTGTGCTACGTAGCAGCAACTGTAGAATTTTAGTCTGAGTCTAACAAGTTTCAAGTTCTTACCCCAGTTCTGATTGAATATCAAAGCCAGGCAGATCTTATTTTAATGTATAATGCCTATAAAATTTGAAAGATGGGGAGTAGGGGAGGGAGAGTTTAGGGTTCTTCTCCAAATGTCCTCAGAGGTGAGAGACAACGCAAGAAAGTGTTCTGTATCAGTTGTCACACATGTCAACACATTGGTTTTGCTTTAGGAATGCAATGAAAACTGATCATCGGAGTAGCTACAAGGTATCAGCCTCAGGAGTCAAACTCATATTTTCCTGGGGAACCAGCAGAAGGAGGGAAATAAGTAATCTCACAGTGTTCAAGAGAGATCTCTACAGGGAAGTGCCACATGCCCCCATCCATCCCCATCGGGGACGTGCAGGTATGTTTAGTCTTTCTGCACCTCTCAATGCACTCCTGTTGATCTCCTGTCCTGCCCTATCCCTCACAGAACCACGGAAGGCAGAGGCAAAGGAGACATACGAGCTCATCCAGCCCAGACCCCTGCCAGTGGGTGAGATGTACTTAAATGAGTAACGACTGGAAAAGCTTCTCTGCATTTTTCATGCTGTGACATCATTCTCACACCAGTATCACTCTCCCACAGCTGAAGCTTTAAAAATGATAACCAAGTGTGACACACAGTCTGAGAGCAACATTTAGGCCACATCTATATTGTCAAGCACTCAGATCTCCAGAACAACTGAAACTGTTCCTTAGCCACATACATTAATTCTTGTCAACTCAGGCATGCATCTCACAAACAGCAAGTCACAAGGGTTAAAAGATCTTGTGAGAGTCACTGTGTCCCGTGAAGGGAGTTGGGGTGTTTTTAAACGCCCAAAGAACGTTGCTGCTAATTTACTTTATTTGTCGAATATATGTGTGTGTACACACATGGATAAACTACATAATGCCCTCCTTAAAACAGCTAGGCAATACTAGTATCAAAGCATGAATCCAAGCATCAATTCTCAATACTTCAAAAGGTTTCTATTTTATGAGAAGGTCGTTGAAAATAACACAAAAAGTGAAAAGAAATTCGTGCACTTAGTAATCCCTTGACAGTCTCTATTGATCTATAACTTGCATTTTGAGTTTGCTAACCACAAAACAAGCAATTTGTGCTAAGTTGAGTCACCACAATGAGAAAAAGAGAAGGAAGGCAAAGTACTAACGTAATACAAGGCAAGGTCCATAAACAGAAATAAAACCACTGAAGTTGCCTTTCCTTTTTTTCTGACGCATTACCTGCAAAGCAAACATTACTTTAAAAAGGATTTAATTTGAACTAACGCCACATGCTGAAACAAAGTGCACGAGCAAGGAGGAATTCACAGATTCATTACATTAATTGATGGTACAGATTTAATTTTAAAGTGGAGTTCCACCTATGTCCCTTTCAATGCCCTGCCTGCTGCCAGCCTGTCTGGCCAAGAGAGAAAGCCTTGGTGCTGTGCAAGCACTGTTCAGGCACAGCCAAATTATTGGTGTGATATCAACACGGCTTCAGTCACAAACCAAAAAACGCCACCACTAAACCCTAACTCCACCCCAGCCAGACCAAGTACAGGTTTATATACAGAAAGAAATTAGTCTGTCAGTTCATACAGCACAGCTGGCTCCTGAAAGGAAGTTATATAAAATGGCTGGGGGATAGGAGCGAGAAATCAGTCACTTGAAACAGCAAAGAGTGACAGTACAGACCTCTACAGTGTCCAGATTAAATTTAAATCTGCCAAAGTCCAGTTAAAATTTAAGATCTAAACAAGAAGCTCTATTCATGGCAACTTATTTATTAGAAAAGACACTAAGAATAAAGCAGTTCTCCAAGTACTTCAGCAAGGCTGAGCAGTCATTTCTGAATTTATTTTAAATTCAGTTATGTACACTGAGCAATTTAAACATGCAAAGGAAAACATCCTTTACATCATTATTTATCATTCCATAAAAGAGAACAGTAGCCTATAAAATGATCTACTTCTCTATGCATCATTTTCATTCCACTTCAAATGTGCAATCCAATTTTTTTATACTTTAGATTGGAAAGTTAAAACTGCTCTACTTGCATGCATCACAATAAAAAGACAGTGGATTCAGGATGTTGGGTTCTGCAACTCTCTAAAGGAGAAACCAGAGAGACTTAAAGAATTAAATGAAAGAACTACTATGCTGACAGAAATACAGAGTTGCCTCCATGAAAGTGATCATGCTAAGTAAGAGAACCTATGCTCAAGAGAAAGGAACTTTAAAGGGTAAAATGTATCTCTTGCCCAGTTAGCAGGAAATGGTAGTTTGAATACATATTAATTCATATTTGCAATAAAAGAAAACAGAAAATGCTGTTTACATGCTCATTTTTCTCATGCATCATTCTTTCCGACTTCCTTTTTCTTTTGTTTTTAAATTGTTCTTCGTATGTATGTAAAAGTAATAAGCCATTTGGCTCTACAGCTCCATCTTCAATTTTTAGGAATATTCTATGCCCACAGAGCAACTAATTCAGGTTCTTGACCAGGAAGTCAAAACTAAATTTCAAATTCTGTTATATATTGGGAAATAAACGGGAGCTTAGGTTCCAAGGTTCTGTGTCCATTATTTTCTGGGGATTAAGAAGAACAGAGGGAAGATGATTCCTCCCTTTCTCTACACAACAAGCCTATGTGCTGTTGTCTCAGCCTATATCTATTTTTTACAGGGAAAAAAAAAGAAAAAAGAGAAAGGAATTTTTAGAAATGCAAAGCCAAAAATAATTAGCAAAATTTCTGTAAGATTGGATATAACACTTATCACACAACCACAGACTCCCAAGGAGAACAAAGGCATGCATGAAAACTTCCTTGCAAAGAATTAATGCCCTAAAAGCCATATCAGTAACCAGGAATCCATTGATTCACACCCATGCAAAGGTCTGACATCTGCAATGCCATCCTTCATTAAAAGATCTAGTATAATTTCCTTGTGTCCGTTTTGGTGGTCTGGAGAGAAAGATGTATGAAGCCAATAGTGAAGAAGCATTACACACCTGCCTCCTCTTCACATCTTGACCAGTAACGACACTGGGCCAAAAGTGTGGGCGTGCTCATCCTTCCTTACTTCCAAAGAACATTGTAAATAGGCTGATATTACCTGCAGCTTTCTTCAGACAGGAATAACACCTTATCAGCAATATTAAGGAAGATATTTCAAGTAGAAGAGCCATGGAAAGCTTAGTCTTTAAAGACAAAGATTTAAGAGAAAAAGTGGTGAAACTGGGCTGTAAGGCTGGAGTGAAATGGTACTTCACTTGTTTCCAAATGTTAACTAAAATATATATCATAGATTTCAAGAGGGTTATTTAGCTCCAAAGCTGAGATGCTGCTGACATCACTTCAGCAAACTTTTACAGTCCTACATGACAACTACATTCACTTTTTTTCCCCCCAAGAAATAAATTTCTGAAATTCAACAATTAGTTCTGTGAAACTCTCCCTAAGAAAAGACTGCCCTGGAAAACAAGAAACTGCTCACTGCTCAGTCATAACATTTTGATTACCAGACGAGTTCAACCAGCTATGATTTTGGCTTTTTTAGCCTCCTTAATTTCTTTTCATGGTTTTTTTTCTTCATTTGATCATTACTGTTATTTTCCCACTGATGTATTTACTTTAATTTCTTCATGTTCACCTGTAGGAGGCTACAATGTGAAAGAATGTAAGCACCTCCTCTAGGTGGTAACTCAGAGAGGTTTATTAATCCTGTGTCCTTAACAACGATAAGCGTGGCTTCACAACCTATCATTTGTCAGTACTTCTGGGCATCAGCTGAATACTCAGCCAGAATGCCACATTCCTGTTGTATTATCAGCTTTATCAACATTACATTTACATCTCATCCAATCACTGACATAAAACAAATCAAGATCAGTAACAACTCCATTTGACACCATCTTAATACATATGGCTGTTGGGATTGGGAAAGTGTGAGAAATGCTGTGGAATCACAACACTTGTTACAAAAGCTGTCTAATCAGCAGTTCTTTCACCTATCAACACAGTGAACTCAGATATATTTCCAGAGTAACTGGCAATCTTTCATCCCCTAAAACCATGAGGAAAAAACAAAACAAAACAAAACAAACTACCAAGACTCTGGTTCACCCAGTATGATGACTAAAGCATTTAAGATATTGCTGTAAATGAAATATGTTGTTTCATTTTGATGTCTATTGAGTGTATTAAGTTCTGGGTCAATAATATGCAAATAACTTTCTGCCCTTTGAGATCTGATTTAGGATCACTATTTAAATGGCAGAAAAATCTGTATTCTCTTAGGAACATCTCATCTAGTTTGTCATAATTATAGTTTGAGAAATATTTTCAATACAAAATAGCTTTGTTCTAGTTGAGGAGGGAAGAGCAGTTTAAAAGCCTTTCTGCTCTTTTACAAATGCTGGAATTACTTTAATTGCATATATTTCTAATATTTTTTTTTCTTAGAGGCATTTAAAATTTGAAGACATTGAAATTTTATATAATTTTGTGACAAAGGGATATTACATCTTTATCTCTTCTTGATGTTTGTAGCTTGAGATGAACACACCAAACTAAAGGGCATTGTGAAGATAAGTTTCCATGACATTTACTATAACTCTTTTATATTACCATCTGGCTATTTTATATGTAGCATTCAGAGGGAAATATAAAAAAAATGATGTAAAGCTGAAATTATTTCCTTGATAACACTTGTTTTAAACACCATGCCACTAAATAGCTAAAAAGTCTCAAAAGTGAATGCATAAAGCATATAAAAGCTACAAGCATACTTACATAAATTCTTAAGATTAAAGTAATAACTTCTAGAAAAAGGTGGGAGAAAACATACCACAATAAATCTATTTGTAATGGTATTTGGGTTCCAGCAACTGCTTTCATTGTTCTCAAGTGGCTTACATATAAAACAATAGATTTGATGTATGATTTCAATCCCTTATGGAAAACTGTTCTATCTACAAGCAGCCTGTCAAACAAAATAACAAAAACAAAAAAGCAGCTCGGCACTAAGAAGAAATAACATACTTAGAAACAAAGTAGGGACACCTTTTTGGTTTTTTTAAAATCCATTTCAGACAGCTCTAAGGACCAGCTTACCACAGAGAATGGGATGCAGGCTTGGGGAACAGGGAGGAGGGGAAGGCAGACAGGAAAGTAGAAAGGTAACTATGGGAAGCTGTACCCTAAAACATCATCCACAAAGCTGGATAAAAGCAAGTGCTTCCATAAAAATTCATAAGCTTGATGCTACCTAGCAAGGAATATTAGCTTCCCTAGGATTTAGACTAGCAAAATGAAGGATGGCTGCACAGAAGGACAAAAGAGCACAGAAATCAAACAAAGGTGATATTTTTATAGCTTAGCAACTCTAAGCCTAGCAATTAGGCATGACTTTCCCATAGCTGCTGCTCCTTTTTAATTTTTTTTTTAATGATTGCTGCTGATCTCATCCATAACAGCAACAGTGCAGTGCCTGTTACCTGGAGACACCTTGCTCTTCATTCATATTAGAGCAACACCTACACACTTTTATTCAAGGTCAGATAACGCCAGTACTGGGCTTCTCAGAATCACAGCACGGGCCCTGCCTTGAACAGAACACAATCTAACTTGACAAGACAGACAAAAAAATAGCATAAAGAACAGATTTAGGTATCCTATTCAAGGTCATATGGCAGGTTGATGGCAAAGAAGAAACAAGTGTTTCTCCCACACTGAAATCTCCTGTCCCCACTGACTGGGAATTGCTGTCTCTTTAAACTGCTTTTGTAATATATATTCTTTTCACTCAAAGCAATACTGTATGAAATTCTATTTCATATTGATCAGTGTATGTTAGTTTTATGATTTTCAGTAGTTTCCCTCTCTAAACAAAACTCTAATGTGCTTACACAATGCATTACAGACAGAAAGGAGCTTACCCTGTCCACCCACCAAAAAAATGTCATATACCTGTATTACTCCTGCTATACTGGAGCTAATAAATCCTGCTGAGAAGTTGGATTCACAGGCTGAGACTCACACTGACTACATTTATTTGCTTTTTCTCAGCTGGAAAGACAAGTAAAGAAAGATTACAACTGCTCAGAAGTGGAGCGAAAGTAAGTTTCTGTCTCACCACTTATTAGTCTCATGGGCTTAACAAGCTGAATAGGCAATTTCTATTCTATTTTTACTACAAGTGCTGCAACAATGTTACAATGCTGCTTGCAATCATCAAAACTGCCTGCCTGATCAAAACTTTCAATTTGCTTTTAATGCAGTTTCTCATATTCTGGTGCTAAACCTGTTTGGCTGTCACTCTATGCAAGCTCACAGCACCAATTGCAGAATTCAGACATTCGCTTGTTTGCTGCTGCATTTACCAATTCCGAATTTTATGTCTGTTTTGGTAACCAGGAATTACAAAACATATGTGTATTTGCACAAATATGTTATCAGGAAAGAGAAGTCTTCTATTTAGTTAGAGTACAAATAGTCTCATTCTCCTAGAAGTTCTACTGAGTCAATTAAATATAATTTTGAACAATTTTCAATTCAATAGCCAGCAGCTATTGTGCTTAATTGTTACTGAAGTCCATGCATGACTGCAGGTTTGGGCTTGTGGTAATTAATTTAATTCTTTGTGGCTTAGTAATCTGCTCCACTGCTGGATGTGTAACGTGATAGAAGGAAACAAGTCTGTGTTGGAACAGTTCAGTGTAAAAAGCACAGATTGATGTAAAAAACACAGACAAAATAGGTCTGGTCAGTTGAAAGCTTTGCCCACACTGTCATTAGGTAAAATAAAACTATGACTGAGAAAATGATGCCTATATGCAGAAGCATTCCTTGTGATGCCATCTAGTACTTCAAATGCTGAGTGCTACAGACCAGAGCTTCCAGAGTAAGCTGCTCTCAGATGCCTCAAAGCCCCATTCAATACAGATGTGATGAAAATCAGTGTCAGAAAAACATATACACACAAACTGAATATTTCTTAGAAATCTCCAAAACATCCTGCTATGTCTGGGCAATAAAATTAGCAAGATGTCACCAGAGGACAAGAGAATCCCTGAAAATATGACTAGCAAACTAAGTTTACCAGTATATTAGCACTCAACACTTACTAAAACTTCCAATATTCTAAAGCATTCAATCATGAAATTTTCCATGCACATTTTGTCTTAACCTTTTTTTTTTAATCCTTCACTATTAGCACATGAGTTCAGAACACAGATGCTTACAGATGAATATGGCTTGTAGATAATTTCAGCACTACATTTCAAGCAAACAGAGTAATACCTCAAAAACAGTTATTTTGTTCCCCATGTAGTAGATGCTGATAAGTGGAGAAATGATCACATTAAGTTTCCTTATTGTATTAAACTGGAAAATAACATTTCAAAACTAGTAAGAGATTTTTGATTTTCAATTTGAGAACTCTGAACAACACTAAACACCAGGTATTTTGGAAACTAGCCTTGTTTACACTGTCTCAGGTTGGCACTTAAATAATCTTCCATCCTCCCTCTAGATGAATAGCTATTCCTGAAAAAGTAGGAGTAGAATATGAGGCTTATCTGCAGGTTCCTAGCAAGTACTGAATAAACATTGTGATTGAAAGTGCTCCAAGAGTCTCAAAGAAATATAAATAATATTATATCCTTCCAGAAATATTAAAAATATATTATTTTGGGTTTGATTACAGTTGGAGGTCAAAGTGAAGATTTGGTTTCTATGTTGCTCTAAGACTCACCTATCTGAAGTACATGCTAAAATGATGTCTGAATGTGAAAGTATCTGATTTCTGTAATGGTTCTAAATGAAAGCTTCTTAAGAAGACCCCACTATATAAATTATCAATCTCTGTCAGGGGTGGTTACCAGCATGCTCTGAGAGTGCTGATTAAAACAAAAGGTCGGAACAAACATCAGTGCTCCAGAGACTCTTGTAGATAATAGTGTAATTAAAATGTAACTCTAGACTGCTCCATGCTTACTGTGTCAGCATCTTTCCAGCAGGGAATGGTCAGAGAGCCTGCCAAACTCAAGCAGTCACAGTAGAAAGTGGCAGGAGATGTCTGCTGAAGGAACAAATAGATAGGGATCAATGTTATCAACTTGTGCTACATACTGGAACTCAAACAGCCTTTTTCTTTTTTTCTTTCTTCTTTTCCTTCTTTCTCTCTCTTTTTTTTCCTCCTTTCAGAGTGCATGCTGTCCTGTCTTTTGTTCTGGCAGAGATAAGATGTATAAATTATGAGTGGTTGACAAAGTATACTTCAGTGCCTGAGGCAGCTCATCAATCATTTTCCACATGTCGACAGGTAATTGATGCGAGCCCTGCAGGCGCATCTCCATCAGGTAAAAGGAGGAAGGAATTAAATCTGCTGTCATGGTTTGAGCAGATGATCTGTATTTAACATTCTTTTTAATTTGGAAGTTGTTTATTTTAAACTGTATTTGGCCGTTCTTGTTCCCCCCAAATCTCTCTCCACCTTGCTCACTCTCGCCGAGAGCTCACAGAGCAAGCGGAGTGTAACTGTCTGTATGCAGTGTGCCACACAAAAACCCTTCAGCAGGGTGAGAGGGTGCTCCAGCATCGGACAGCAAGAGACCACCCAAAGACTGGTGGGGAGCAGCTGAGGAACTTACTTTCTACTTCACTGAAGCTTAGCATCAAAGAGAGTGCTTGTCAGGCAATTATCTGTCAAGTGAGTTAGGTTCTGATCAATCTGGGATACTAAACACACAGACTGTTTCCTTTGGTTATTATCTTTACTCCATTTAGCAACACCTCTCAATCTGTTTACATTTCTTGTCCTTGAACAAAGTATTTTAAAGTTGGAAACTCAGGGCAGAGACAGAGAAGAGGGAAGTAAGAAATGGTATTGGGTCCAACTGGAATGGAGTTAATTTTCTTCATAGCAGCTTACATAATGCCTGGGTGAGATTTATAATCAAAACAGTGCTGACAACACACAAATGTTTTAGCTATTGTTAAGCAGTGTTTGCCCACTGTTTAACAATGGCTGGTCCTCCCTCTGCTCCCACAGTGAATACACTGGGTGTGTGCAAGGGCTTGGGAGGAGACACAAGAAGGAAGAGGAACCAAACTGAGAAGATAATCGACACCAGGTACTGTCACACCCCGCAATCAACCAGCGAGGAGTGGCTTTAGGTGTGTGAGCCATCCTGTGCTCGGCAACTGCCTGGGCACAGGCCCACCCCAGTGAGGTGGCGACTGCATCACTCACCTTGGTTTGGGGTTTTGTTCCTCTTACAGTTAAGTGCACAACATCAGTTCTCTGTAATCCGTGTCAACTACAGTTTACTCTGAAAATCCACTGGAAGATGTAAACCTGTTAAATCCCGCACAATGTGTAATCTCAAAACATTAGATACTATCCTAAATGTAATTAAGCATTCTGCATGGACTGGAGCTGAGCCTTTCCACCACAACTGAGCAGCATTTATTTGACAAGATGCTGAACACCAGAATTGAGACAGTGCTGCTGAAGGATGGCATTATATCCATTGTTCTACTGTGGGTGGAGGTGAAATACAACTATTACAGGAAATTTTGTGTTGCCAACATTCTATACCTTAAATACATTCCCAGTTTGGGCTGGAAATAGTGCAAATCCAAGAAAACAGTGCTCGAAAGGTTCATCAACACTGACACAGAAGAGCTTCCTCCATGAATTACTCAATATTGCCAACACAAAGACCCTCTAAATCCGTGGCTTAGTAGCACAATGCTCCCAAACACAACACAGATGGACTGCAGAGGGAGAAAAGCTTTCATATAATTCACCAGTGAAAACAGAAAGACAAAAGACCTAGTATAAATTGCAACAGTCCCCATCAGTTTCAAACCAAATCTTACTGGGGTACAGAGACAATTGATTATATATTAGCTATCAAAAAACAATGTTCATACTGATTTTCAGAATGAACCATAATTAAATTTCCTCTGGCATAGTTTGAAGTGAACCTGAGCAACAAGAAGGAGGTGGAAGACAAAGGTCTGTGAGTTACTGTCACTGCCATTCTGAAATGCTTCAAGAAAAAAAGCTTACATCATGGAGAAGAAAAAATTAAAAACCAAGAAGTCGAATCTACAAGAATAAGAAACCCAGACCAAAGGTAAGAAATCTTACACTAGGAAAGGGTAGAAGAAAGATCCTGAAAAGGACAGCTGTCTCCTTGATGAATAACACAGATGATCATTTCATTAAGAAATGTGACTAGACCTAAGAATATTTAAGACGTTACCTTGAAGAGAACAATTTTGAAAAAGAAAAAAAAAGAAAAGGGGATAATGTTAGAAATGTTTTGGGGATCAAGAACACTTCACAAGAAAAGAAACTGGAAAGTATTTATAGTTCTGATTCAACAAAACATTTCTAAAACTTTAAATATCAGTTCACCTCTGTAGCTAAGTGTAATAGTTGAGATTTGCAATGCTGAAACATATTTTTCCACTGATTTGTCAAGTGCAGTAGATCTTGCTTGTATCTAAAATAATGACTCTGTACTACTATTCAATAAATACAGCAACAACCCAGCAACAACATGTATCCCTTTGGTCTCCAAAACCAAAATGTGCTTCCTATATTAAAGAACAAAGTACTAAATATTAAATTTTAGCCTTAACACTATGTACACATGACATACATTGCCATAAAATCTGAAAAATAAACTGAGTCATTTCAAGGAAAACACAAACTTTTGCTTACAGTCTAAAAAAAGAACTAATGAATAATTTCACTCAAGGTCAAAATAATCAGACTTTGATCAAAGTATAAAAATATTGTTTCTAAAACATTCCTGATCAAATTCTTATGCATTTCATAAATAATATATCTCATTTTATACTATATCATTGGTTAGTTTATATATTTCAAATTAATTTTTCAGCTCACAAGAGCATGATTTTGAACTAAATTATCTTTTCTAAAATTCTTTCGACACTGAAACTAATAGATTATAATAACACTCCTGATGCATCCAGAAAACTTGCCAAGATCAGTTCACTTCATAAAGACATTAAA
Source organism: Nicator chloris (assembly GCA_013400495.1). NCBI lineage: Eukaryota > Metazoa > Chordata > Aves > Passeriformes > Pycnonotidae > Nicator > Nicator chloris. The sequence goes on from WAAE01015031.1 coordinate 75,463, forward strand.
CTTCAGTAAAAATTATAAATTATTTTGCGGGGAGGGAAAGATAAAACATAAAAGAATTTTGAAGGCTGTTTCTTAAACAAAACACAGCACCTTCTCAATGCAAAGAAACAAGAGGTCAATAACACTGGGTTTGAGCTACTGCTCTAATATCACCCACATAACCCACTGCACACAAGGCCAAAGTTTCTGCTCATATAACAGTATAGCACTTTATTACATGGCACACATGCACAAATTCTTGTCAAAGTTAATATCTGTCGGCACAACAGAAGCCAATCAGTGAGTTATCAAGGATGACGACTAAGAGCTCCTGTTTAGCCTGGAGAGAAGTCTAATTAAAGTTCTCTAGGCCTAAGTACTTCACGGTGTTTGCCAGATTCAGACTGGCTGCTGACAACTTGAATCTCCTCTTTAGTCCTGAAAAGAGCTTTTTCAGCATTCATTTTGATGTGGAGGCTTTAATCTGGCTGCCATTTCCAACACATTTTATTAGCCCTGAAAAAGGCTTTTTGTTTATTCCAACTGGCAATTCTTGTTTTGACAGTGAGGCTATAGGTTGGCAAATGTCAGAAGTTCCATTACAACTCTTCCTTTCTTCATTTCTACCTTGACTGGTATTGGACTGATAAGTTAAGCACATATCACAGACAAATTTTCACCACCAATTTGACTGCATTCTTCCTCTGTTGATCTCCAGATCAGCAATCCCTCACAATTAAGGGTACCCTTGATCTCTACCAAAAACCATGAAAGACAGGCATAGCCTCAAGAATAAATATAAAATATATAAATATCAATAAATATATTGATAAATGAGATCATGACAAATAACGCAAACTTCAAAAATTATGTTCATAATGTCAAATAGACAGGTCATGGATAATATAAACATTTGGTAGTGAATGCCAAATATCTAATAAATATAAGTATGAGAAGAGAGATTCCCTCTGCTATGGAGTCCTCTATAGAGCCCTTCTGTTGAATCAAATAAAACCAATAAACTCATATATTTCTACATGTCCAGCAGATTCTTTTGCTTCCAAACACTGAACAAAACTTTTCTGCAAAAGGATGGCGAATAGGTATAGAGTATGTCTGCATAATCTACTCCAATATTTGGATCTTATTTTGCACTGTATTTAATTATTAATTTCTGAGAGATTGCCATTCATATCCTGGTACTCTGATTTCTTTGTGGCTGATCTCCTACTGCCTTGAAGTTTAACTCAGTTTGATTAACCTGAGGAAACTACTCTTGGTCCTTAGCAATGTAAATTACTCAGCAGTTCTAAAGAGCACAAGGTCCTACTCAACAGTTCTAAAGAGGACAACGTCCTTCTCACCAACTCCTGTAGTCAGGATTGTATAGGAATTCATCTTTCCCTAATGGTGTGAACCAGCTTTCACTGAGCATCTCAGCAAGAGGCAGTGCCACCTCCAATCTGCTTCCTGAGCACGTCAGGTCCTCCACCTTCTTACAAGGCAGCACTGTATGTACTGAGCTAAAGAAACAGACTTTCCTCTGGTATCAATCATCATAGTTCATAAAATAGGATTCCACATCATTAATTAATTTTCAGTTTTATTGAGCATTTGACTACTTAGCATGCTTTCCAGACAACTGTTTTGAGCATCATCACCCTTGTTGGCAATTCTCAAACTGCATAAGCTTTCTAATTAAATTAAGGTTTGCTGTGTGTGAAGAAAGAAGGGAATATTTTATTCTAACTTTATGTAGATGAAGAAACACAGTAGTCACTTGCTCAAACAAGCTGATGAAAATGTATTGCCTTTGACTCACAGCCTGTGTTCTAAACAGACCATGAAATACTTTGTGCAGGACACAAGAGAAGCACTCTCTTCACTATCATACAACTACTACAAATTAAAAGTTATCATCTAATGATTATCACTGGTTTAGTCATGCAAATGACTTCATACCATACTGGTGGAAATGTGCAGACTGGTGTCACCAGCAGTTATGCTTTTATGAACTGGCATAGTTCATGAGGAACAAGACTTAAGCTGATGCCAATTACTTCAACAAAGTGCCCCTAAACCAATTTCCAGATTGGGAAAGAAAGGAAAAGAACAAATCAGATTCCATTACTATTCAAGCTTGCACCTTGATGCTGAAATGTAACATTCCAATACTTGGATAGATGATTATTTGAAACTGAATTAGAGTTACTAGCCTTTGCACATGAATTTATAGGATAGAAACTGGTGGGAGCTGGCCAGAACATAAGCACAGCTGCAAATATTTTTCTCTCAGTCTGAAGAAGGGAAAAAACACTATACTTTATGGAAAGAGTCACCAGAAGTTTAAGAGGACAAAAAAAAAAAAAAAGTTCATTCAGAGAATAATGTAATGTGCAACTTCATATTTAAATAAGTTCATCCCTTCCTCTACGAAAAATTCAGCAGGAATATGGGGAAGAGCATGCATATTTCCTACCCCTGCAAGCCTATCAAATTTCCACAAAAATTACTGCTTTTCCTGTAAACTTGTCTCATGTCTGCTCAAGAGCAGAAAGCAAGACAATGGAGAAAATGCATTAATGAAGAAAATGCATTTTTCTTGCCAACATTCTTCTCTACATATCTGAACTTCAGAGCAAAAGACTTCTTTCTGGTTGAGAACCAGAATGTTTGCCATGCTGTCTAGCACTGCAGAGCACTAAACAACTATCCTATAAAGGCAGAACTCCATATTTCTCCAGAGATGTTTTGTTCAGAAGATATAGATTGTCTCTGTCTCAACAATCCTTAAATGACATTTTGTGGCATAAGCTTTTTGTAGTCATCCCGAAGACAAAACCAGCATGACTCCAATTTCATTTTATAGTATGAACAAAAATTTGGGGAATAATTGCCACTATTGCTTTTGTGCTGCTCTTGGGCCTAATCAAGTTTTAAGTTTACAGGAAAATATTTCACAAATATGATGAAAAGTACCACTTAAAATTATTCCACAGATAGGCAGTGACTGAAGAAAATATCCATCTCCTAAGGGATTATTTGTTCATGGCAAAATTAAAATAAAAAGAAATAGGAACAGATCAGGAATAAAAAAATATCCCAGGAAAAATTTTCTCTGCTGTTAAAGATATCCTTGTTTGATTTTTTTTAAAGAAGTACATAATGCATGCCCTATAATGTGGATTTTTCTAAGCAGGATACTACAGTAGCACGACCTTAGATCAAAGCTCACAAGTTGAGTTTAATGAGTATAAGTGAAATCTGCATTCTTTAGGTGTGGACACACATACTTACACAAACCACACATAGACACTTGAACTATTTTCAATAAAATTTGTAAACTGCCCATGAGTCAACAGGTTTGCAAAGTAGCGCTTATAACTTTCCAGGTGTCGTATTCCAAACCAAAGAGAAAAAACCCACAACAACATAGAAGTTAAGGTCAACTGTAAACCATTTATTCAGCAGTTTGGAGGTGAGGAAAAAAGTAAAAAGAAATAGCACAGTAGCTTGAAGGTTGCATTTCAACCTACTACCTAATTACCAGAAACACAAGCTACGAAATCAATACTTTTCATATACGTTCATGAAAGATGGCTTCCACCTGGCAGCTCCTAAGAGCAAATATCTGCCCTATTTTACTTGCTCCCAATTCCAATGAACAAGCAATGAAAGGCTTGGACATGTTTATTTAATAATATGGATATAATAATCCAACAGAATACTCAAAATTCAACACCAAAGCTGACTAAAGCAATTTTTCCTTTGCCACACACAGGCTGTTGCACAGGATTAGGGTCATTTATATGGAAAAAGTTAAACTAAAAAGAAAAAAAAAAAAAGTAGTCTTCAAGGGGGAAAGAAACCTCAGACCATAATACACTACTGAACCTGCATTATTTACCCAAGAGACAATCTCTCAGATTTACTGTGCTTGCCAGAAGTTGTATAAATGCAACTTTCTCTAGCATAAAGAAGGTGCATCTAAAAGCTCTCCCGTTTCTTCTGTCAGCTGGGACAACAAAAGATACTATTTTTCTTATGAATTTGGACTATATATCTTTAGATCAATAGTGTTACAACACCACTACTGTTAAAGCATCTTCTAAACAAATTAATAGGACAAAGAAGAATGAAAAGACAGAATTTTAAAGTATCAGATTCTTAACTCTTATGAAAAACAGAAAAGAAACAAAGCTCAAAATCTATCCACACAGGGGTATCTATGCCTGCCTGCCTCAAGAAATGCTTTTGCCTAATGCTCAAAATTGAACACAACCTTCCTCATGTTCCATCACATCAAATTCCACCACACTACTCCATAACAGAATGTAATTATTTCAAACTCTTTCCAAATCCTTACAATTTTCTGGTGTTAGACCAATGTGATTCTTTGAGTAACTTCTGGGGATTTGGCCTCTTTGAGCATCCCACTAGGATTGGAGCTCAAGCTTAACATACCAAAATCCCCTTACTGCTTAAAACCAGACAGCTTTAAAATTCATCTCTGACTGCTGTAATAAGAAGGACACTGTGATAAAGGACTAAAAAATTCCACTGAACACTTCTCCACCTTTGAAAGATCAGGAATCAATCTTTTTGAAAGGGTAGTTTAACTTGTACCTCGGTTACAGGACAGAGAGTGCCGCGCACGACACGCGGCCAAATTCCCATGCACAACATTTAAATAATTCTGTGCTGTATTTTTAAGATTTTGGGTTATCCTGGGAACACTGCACAGTGCTAGAGGCAGGTAAGCACAACTAAGGAACCAGATAGCTAACCTGTTGGTGAGAATTCACTAAGATATAAAAAATATTTGCTCTTTCCAGCGGACCACATCCAGGCTAAGATGTCTATATACATTTATATAATATTATCCTTCATTAATTCAGAAATATAAAACATAGGTTCCATATTCCATATGCTCATTTAACCTATCCTTATTCTCTTTTTTTTTCCCCTGTATGGTTGAAGTAAATTGATATTCCAATTAATAATAATTACAAATGCAAGAACAGAGAGTGTAATTGTTCCCTGGTAGCCAAACCTTTTCACAGGAAGGCCAAGTCCTGAATGTTTAGACAGAAACTTAAAATGTTTACATGACCAAGCCAGGTTTTTGCAGTTCCTGTCAATGAAGAAGATTCATCTGAGTTTACAAGATTTATCCCACTGTGAAACTGGCACTTAGACAATAGACTCATTCAGCTGTGTTTAGTCCTGAGAGTCACTGAGCCCAAAAAGGGAGCTGGGGATGCCACATAGATTTCATTCACATGCTAGCTAAAAAAAAAAAAAAAAAAAAGGCAGGTGTAACACCTCCAGTGTTTAGGAGAAAATGGTGAGTAGAGAAACACATGGTAATGGTGGAGGGTTCACTAGGACAGCAGTGGTGAGGGTAGGGAAGCATAAACACCAACTATTTGGTAGTACTCAGGGCTGCACATCCTTTGCTTCGAAAGCACCGAGTTTCATTCCTTTCCACTAAATTTATGTTTTTATTGTGGTTGCTACCAGCAAAAGCTGTGTATTTCAAAACAGCCACAAAATTAATGTTTGCTTATACTGCACCACGTTCAAGGCACACAGCCTTAGCTCTTTGGCCGTTCTTCCCAGAGAGGCTGAGTGTCTCCCTCACTGGAGATATCCAAGAACTGTTAGGACAGGATCCTGTGCCATGGGCTCCAGAATGACCCTGCTTGAGCAGGAAGGTTGGACCTGATGACCCCACTGTGGTCCCTTCCCACCCTTACCTATTCTGACAGTCTGTGGTTAGTTCTGAACATTGTCTTGGGCCACAGAGATACTTAATGAATAGGACATTTAAGAAACAGTACACTAGATTTTACAAATGAAATATCGTATCTTTAGTCTCCTGAAAAGCATCTTCATCTCATGTATTTTAGGTTATTTAGTCTCTTACAGTCTTGATGTATTTCATGTGGTAGTAACCATGAAGACCAGAAAATCAACCCAAGATCTGAATCAAATGGTATATTCTTCACTAAGTACTTTAGTAAGTTAACTTCAGTAAGTATTCATGTCCACAACACTGTAATTATTTCTGTTATGCTGCCATTAATTATTGTTTAAAAATACAGATACTCAGTATAACAATCACATAGTAAGTTAGAATCTAACTCAAACATTTAAAAGACTTGGATTTCAATAAGAACTCCTAAAGGGAACAATTATTTTCTATCACTTGATAGAGTATCACAATTTATTAGGCATTTTAAAGATTATCATCAAGTGCCACACTTCTCAATCAATGTTTACCATTTGAGACAACGAATTCCTAAGAACATCCTCAGGAAAACAACTGTCCAATGCTCCCCAGATCAGAGTGCTAGTTTTAATTCTTTCAAAGGACTCTGCTAACAAGACCAAACTTTGCTTGAAAATAATAGTTACGGTTATGAGACAATTGTCTGAAACAAATGAGACAATTCTCAGTAACTAGAAAAGGCTGATAACTTAATAGACCCCAACCTTCCAGAATGTGACACACAGGCCGTATCCATATCAGCAATTCATTTATCAACACAAGCAGATTTGTTACTTGAAGCAGTTATGCTTAAGGCTTTTCGCACTGCCTCCCAATCTTTTCAACTAGATTTAAAGCCTTACAAACACCCAATATACATTTCAAGTGACTTCAGCTGAGAGGACCTGACACTTGTATTACTTGCAAGTAGATCATAATCAATAAACAAATAGCATGCAAAGATTTGCACCAGATAAATCTCCTCTTAACTAAAACGGCACCATGTTTCCTTATCCAAATAAAGACAAGCAGTGAAAAATCTACACAGCTACTTCTGGGGAAAACACAGCTTTCTAAAAATTCTTACAAATCCCACTAAAACACAGCAGCAACCTCCTAACAAAATAAAGCGGGAAGAAGCAAATGTAAAACTCTATCTTATTGACCGTGGCAGACGTTTTCCTGTGCTGAGATTTCCAAGAGATAGGGCACAGCTTTACACTCGGACTGTAAAACCCTTTTCTAAGGGAAGAGATCTCGCCATTCTCTCTCTGACTACAGTTCTTTTCCAAGTGAAGGTTGGACTCACAAGCGAAATAATACTCTAAAATCAACCTTTATCAGTGTTTTCTCATCCAGCTTTCTTAGACTGAAATATTCCATGATTTTACTAATTTCCATTAAGGATATGGGTATGGACTGACTATAGGACATATGTACACGCATCCTCAAGTACATCCATACGTATGTAAGTTCTACTGGCTGGGATTAAATATTTGCAATATGCCTCCTTCCTACACGTTCTCTCAGTTTTTCAGGTTCTTTGGCATAAATAAAATTTAGCTATTTTACAGAAATGTTGAGCTTGTACATGAGGGACACTTGAAGACATAAATTTTATGTCTTATTTGTACAAAAGTCTATCTATTTTCAAGTTTCCAGGATGTCTTCTGACACAGTATAAATGTATTTTGAGCACTGGAAAGAATGAAAAGTGGAATCCTTGAGGACCATTTTAGAACTATGGAATCATCAGCAACAAAGGGATTTAAAGATTCCTTAGTGTTAAAGAGATCATATTTATAGTGAAAGACAGCCTACTATGTGACTATTAAATTGAAGACTTCACTCACTTTCAGGAGTAATTTGCCACATGGCCTTCAAGCACAGTCATTGCAGCTGTCAATTCTTTTTTTATGACTGTGCAATTAGCACAACTTCCAAGGTACAGGCGTGAACAACACAGTTCCCCTGTTAAAATCAAGTGGCTTCACAGTATATCAAATAAAACAGGTATGAATGAATTGCTAATAGTGAAATCAGCCACCCACAAACAAAACCACCAACGAAAGAACAGAAGATGATGTCCTAATAGTTCAATTACATCTACCTTCACTGCTGCTCTTAATAGAGGAAGGAACACAAAGGGTGAAATCTGTGAAAAAGTCCTTCCGTTTCAGAAGGACTAAAGCAGGCCCCTCCAATGATGGCCCATATCTTGGTGACTACGCTGTGCACAGTACGAAGTGCTCGGAAGGGACACCAGAAGATGACAAGGAAGAAAAATTATCTCAGCAGGTTTTAAAGGGCAAGAGGGCTGAAAAAGAAACTAAAGAGCAACTCAAACTGTTGATAGAGTGAAGTAATTGAGCCGCTAAAAGGTCTGGATGCAAAAAATCATTTATCCAAAACCCATCCTTGAATTCAGTAAGCTGAACACTCACAACCCTTAGTCTTGGCTGTCGTTCAAGTGTAATAGATGGCTTAACATCTGACACATATAGAATAAGACACCACTTCTGCCAATATCCCTGGATTCACACATATAGAATAAGACATTTAGTATGGAAATATAGAATCATGTACAGGGTCAAGTGACCTCCTCNCCATCCTGAACCAACCACGTGCATTAAAATCTTTGCATGTAAAGCTTCACACGCCTCTCCCAGAAGCTATGCCAACTGCCAAGCTCACTTGTGGGACTTTCTGTTTTTACAAACCTATTTTGATTACTAGGTAGCTCTTTGAATTTTAACCCTTTGAAACAAGTATTTCTGTGACTTCAAATCTGAACATTTTGGAAGTTTGTCAGCTTAGACCTTTTGCTCACTTTTCAATTCATGTATCTGCTCCATGTCCTATCATCTCCACGAACTGTACAAATGTGAACTGCAAAGTTCTGCCCTCTTTCAAAGAAGCTTAATTAAAACATCTTGAAAAATCCTGGGATCTCAAACAAAAGTTATTATGTGGCTGCCCCATAATGAATTCTTAAAGTTGAGATGTGGGGAGCAGGCAGAGGAGAAATACAATATTGCTGAGATTAAGCATTTGCATTACAGATACAAACACTCCTAAATCCTCACTCATACAAACATTTGTGTGTTTGTCTTCAAGCCTCATTAAGTAGCAAATATACCTGTGAAAATATCTTACTAGAGTAGCTGAAATCACTTCTCATGTCGAGAAGTTCAGAAACATTGTCCAAAGCAAGTGAGAAGAGATGACTCCAGTCTGGAAAGACAAGAACACAATTTGCTGTTTCCAGCTACAGTAGATGCAAACATACCACAACAATATACATGATAATTCTTGACTGCATTGTTCACTGAGCTTTCAGTAAATTCAAATGTGAATTTACTGAAATATACTGAATTTACTGAATATACTGAAATGTGAATTAAAAATTGAAGAAAATATTGGCTTTTTAATGTGGTTGAAGTATATCCCAATATACTTTTAAGTGACTGTCCTTTTTTTGCTTTGTTTTTTGTTTTTGTGTTTTTTGGGTTTTTTGACAACAATATTTCACCCATTTATAATTACATACCCTAGACTGTGGGAACTCAATTTCAAAATAAAATCTGGTTTCATTTGTATATTTGCTTTCTGCCTTTAATGAAGTAGAAATATTTCAACCAAGATTGATTTTTCTTTATTAAAGAAGAGCTTGCTAACTCTTCAGTGTTGGTGTGTCACATCTGGCTGGAGACGAGAAAGTGTTGCCTTTCTGATGGGAATAACTTTATTTTAAATACAAGAAGGGAGAGGTAAAATTTCTGTTCCTTCCTTTCCCCATTTTTCAGTTTTAATGCCATGATACTATTTAAGGTGAACCTTAGTAAGCGCTGGCTTTAGGAAGCCTGAATTTGGCGCCTGTACCAATTAGGTAAAATCCCTTTGATTTCTCTGAATTATCCTAAGCTGTATTTTATCCCAAATAAGCCTTGAGAAAAGGCCCTACACACCATATAAGACATAGGATCTCCAAGCCACTAGTTCTACCAACTAACTGTGTTGCTAAAATTATAGCAACTTACTCATTCTCTCCTTCTTGAGAGCTTAATTATCTTTTTTCTTTTCATGCTTTGTTTGTTAGACTTTAAATATCTGGCTTTTCCTTCTATTCTACCACATGCAGTAATAGCTGACTTGAACATGCCAAGTTTTCCAGTGTGCCTCCTCCAGAGGATAATATAAATGTCCACTGTGGAAGAAACAGATTTTCCATATTTGGGGCTCTATGACATTTTCCCAAACACTCACACAATAATATTTTAATATGCACTTACAATGGATCCTACACATGTTCATTTAGATTCAGATTTTTTATTTTACCTGTCTTATCACACAAGAAGCTTGTTGCTTGCTTTTAAGAACATGACACAAGTAAACAATATAATAAAGAACTTTTTCAATGTTTTATTCTGATGCATTAAACAGCAACAGTCACTAAATATCTAGAGTAAATTAGGGATCTTTGTTCCACATGCACACATTTTCCTATAATTTTTGCCCCTCAAGGAAATGCTACATTGAAAAGAAGAAACTGTTACAGCCAGACAGGGATTTTCAAGGTACAATCCTTTTTGCAGGATCCCACTGCATCTTTAACTAATTCCATATGCTTTAGTGCCAGCAGACCCAGCATCTCCCCAGCAAAAGCAATCTATGCTGCCCTGCCACTTAAGCATGAGGAGCACCAGTGCTATCAAGGCTTGTCATCTTGCCTATTAGCTTGATGTCTTTATTCACAGGCCATCTGCACCACTGAGAGATACCAAGGCAGCCAATGTCAATATGAACAAATTCCTCTTCTTTTACAAGAAATGTCAAACATAGGACAGAGCAAGAATGACCCCAGGAATACCAACAGATGTTAGCTACAAGGCTTTAAAAGAGGAAAAAAAAAA
>WAAE01015033.1:0-18790 GCA_013400495.1 Nicator chloris
TATATATATATATAATTTTATTTTCAAACACAATCCTGAATATGCATTCTGAAACCCAGAATATTAAGAGATTCCACTCCAGATCCAAAATAAATTTTGATCCATTTTAAAATAAAACAAGGAATAGTCTGGATAGCAACATGCAAACCACTGTAAACATTCATATGGAGCCAAATGCATTGTAAATTACACTATAGAGTGAAGAGAAAGTATCATGGTGTACAGAAGAACCAAGCAAATCTCTCAGCCACCGCAGACTCCCTCAGCTGTTCCTCACCGATGGCAATGTTTGAAATGAAAGTGTTTAAACAGTTTTGTGAAGGATGTAAGACTCTCACTGTTCTCAGGCAGACCAATTGAGCTTGGCTCAAGCATGATAATAACACAGAAAATTTTGTGTATTTGTCCTGTAATCTTTAAAAGAGGCAAATAGAAATTGAAGACTACAAGCCAATATCAATTTTGCCCATATAGGACAATAAGGTCAGACCTCTACAAGGATTTGTAAAATTCACAGTAAACAGTTATCATTTATAAACATTTTAAAGCATATATAATAATTTACAAGCACCTGTATGTCTTGCACTCCTCTTAGCAAAAAATGATAGCTGCCAAGTCATTAGAAATGCAACATAGTATTGTTATGTGATCAACTGCTAGACTTTTTTCCTCAATTTTTTTCTTAAGTGTAATACAGTAATTAATTCAATTTGGTGGAGCTAAACAAGCAAGGTTACCTATAACACAGTTGTCTCAAACCACATGAGTTTTAAGGAGGGGATTACACCTTCAAAAGTCCATTAATCAAATCAAATTACTATGCAACATTCACCATAGGCACATCACAGCAGTGTGAGCATGTTTCAACAATTACATTGTGGTACACTCATAGCAGCAAGGACATAGCAAACAGCAGCAGCTGTAGGCCAGAAGATGCAGAAATGCAGTGGCTTACACTTGTCCTTTCACTGATCTCAGGAAGTGAAAAGCATTGAATTTACACAAATAAGGCACTGTTGGTTCTGTATGACTTATGAGCAACCTTTAACACAAGATGTAGTCAAATCAAGTTAAAGCCAGGCTTCACTTTTCCTTGAGTGCAGTTGTACAAAATAACATATGCAAATATAAGCAGACATAGAAGTAGATCTGTTTTCATAGAAACAGGACAGGTGAGGTTTGGAAAGAAGAAGTAAAAAGCTGTGTGTGAGAATTTGGAGAGAGGATAAAGCAAACTCCCTTTGCAATCAGGTTTGTTTTTTATTTCAACCAGAGCAGCAAGTACTGTGGCTAAAGAACACCCACCTATAGTATAACAATCCATAAGTGTACACAGACTGGGCTGATGCCAGAACAGTAAAAGCAGCTCTCACTTTTTATTTTTAAGCACTTTGTAGTGTAGAGAGCCCTTTAGGAAGATTGATTTAAAAAAAGCCTCATAAAGCCTCATTTCCATCTCAAGATACTGATGGTGCCATAAACCACAAGAGTTTCTCCACTCAAAATCCTGCAGTGGAATTTCAGACTCACCACGAGAAGCCCACGTATTAGCCAGGGCTTGAGGAATACAGGCACGTATTCCTATACAGGCAAGGCATAGTGTTAGGTCAGCCACAGAACTGAAGAGCAAAAAACTTAGACAACAGTGTCTAAGTTTATTGTCTAAGCTTTAAAGTAATTGCACATATATCCATATACACACAGTCCATGCATTTTGCCTATATTTTCTAGACAATGCTACTTATTCTTTAAAGTTTTTGATCATCACGTCATCTTTACTGGCCAGGTAAAGGCTGTCTAGTCAAAGAATGTGAGGAGAATTCCCTGAAAGAATTGTAATTTTTCCTTGGATTTTATTATGTATGAATGTTTGTTTGTAGGGTATACAGTGGCTTTTGATAGTGCTCTTCCATCACTTAATTTATCTGGCTTGCATTTTGTCTTGTAACTTGACTGCTATTATACTTGGAGTAAAAAAGTCCTTCTCCTGTCTTGTGCTACACATGGCTTTGAAACAAGACAAAACTAATTGACAAAGGAAGATAGAGGGGGGGATGAGATATTAGACGATGTTTAAGACAAACTTAAGAGAAAACACAAGAGTCACAGTCGACTTCATGTATTTTGAAATTAATTAGTGTCGGTGTGATATAATAATAAGAAGAACCAGTCTCATTTGGAGTACGAGCACAGAACTCATGACATTTGAACAGACACCCCAGAATTCGCTCTCCAGTGACTCCTTCCTCTACAACCAATCAACACATAAAAACTGTTGTCTTAGTTTTCAAAAAAATATACTTTTCAAAGCTGGTGATGAAGCCTCAGTGACGCACAGCTCAGCATAAGCACGTAAGTGTCCCCTGAACCTCAGGTGTAGCTGCTTGTCAGGAATGCAGATGCCAGTGACATCTGCCTCACTAGGGACTGAGCGCTCCACTGATTCAATAAGGCTACACAAGTGCAACAGGCCTTGATGTCAGTTACATGGTTTTACATACCTACCATGTCAGTGGTTCTCAGCCTCCCTGGGAATTTATTCAGATATAAGTGTATTCAGCCCATAACAATGTCTTCTACCTGCCAGAGAGCTAGAAATATTCCCACCTTTTATGAATCTACAGTGCATGACTGCTGGTATGTTGAGAGGGGGAGGGAAAAAAAGAAAGACAGAGAAGAGAAAAGAAAAAGAGAAGGGGAAAGATGGGGAGAAAGGAGGGAGGAAGCAAAAGAAAACCAAGGAGAATTAGAGTGAAAAGGAGAGAAAGAGGAGAGGGAGAGGACACTTTTCTAGACTTGCTTTTCCATCTCCATTTTATCTATTTCTCTAAGAATAAATCCACTTACCTACCTAACAACAGTTGTCTGAACACTCTTTCAAAAGTGCTGGATGCATAGAAAACTGACTATCTATCAGAGTGCTTAAACCACTCACTACCTTTTCTGTTTTCACACCCAAATAATTTAATTTTTAGCCACAGACATAAAATACAGACATCAGTTAGGAAAGACATGAGTTCTGGGATCAGATTAGATTTCTGTACACTTTGCATAGTGAGGCTGGGTATCAATAGAAAAGATGCTAACGGCATTAGTAGCCTACAATGTCCTTTACCCACTATTGACTGATAAATTAATACATAGAGTTTTCACTGTGTTACAATCTCTTCTTTTTCTGCAGGTTTAATTCTGATGGTATTGTCAGTAACAACGACTATCAAAGTGTATTATTAAGAGATGTTCTATTTTTTTTCTTAAAATCACTATATATCTATGATGCAAGATAAAATTAATTTGGAATAAGTTTATCTAGCCAAGAATATACCTTTTGGCATTAACATTCCATCTAGATGTCCAAACCTTATCAGATACTGATACAATGAGGCATTCAAGCATATTGACTTTGCTGTTGTTATTCACAATAGGGAGATAAACTAAAAATAAGTCCTACTTTACAACAATAGCTATAAAACAGTCCTCACACAGGCAGTCACCTCAAATCATGCAATAATTAAGAAACAATGCAACTTTCTGCAAACATTTTACAAAAAAAGCTCTCACTAAATTGTACAATATTTCCAGTATCGATACAGAAAACTTGGTAGTAGTGTAGGCATCTGAAATGCTTAGCAATACAATAAGAAGTATTTTGGTATTGGCTCTCATGCATACACACCAAGACCTATGTGTGGAAATAGAGTGGCAACCATAAATGCTTATCATTAGAAAATTTATGTGGCAAGTGACACAGCAGTTAAAAATTCAACACTTTGAAAATAAAAGAAAAGCAAAGTAGCAATCTACTGTCAAGTGGATTGTTCAGAAGAATTTTTTCTGTTTTTTATGAGTTTTAATGACCACCGATTCGAGGGGATAGATGCTTTTCGTATCATTCACTAGTGACTGCATGAAGCATATGTAAAGGCAATGACAGCACAAGAGTTACAAGTGTGCAGAGAAGGGGGCAGCAGAAACTGTCCTTTCTACCAACTCTACATAGAAGGAGTTAGGTAGGTCAGAGTCATTCAAAGACATACTCATGTTAGAAATCTAAAATGGTGAACATACTTTTTCGAAAGCACATCTAAAGTTTAAGCACATAGGAATACATTTTGTATGACAAGTAGGCAGTGGGAACCAGTTTCATATACGCCTACAAAGTAAACTGACCCCTTTCCTCTTCCCTCCTAAGGCGAGATCCCTTTGAAAGTGTGAAACTTCATAGCCATTATTTCAGTGCCGTACACTCATGATGCGTAAGTATTACTTGCATTTTGTATGCATGTCAATAGAAAATAAGAATACTATTGCACTCATATGCTTTTTGTAAATTCCCCCAACTTTTTTTTCTTTAGTGATTTTTTTGCCTTTGCAAGCCCTAGGACAGATCTAAATCTCCTGAGCCAATACATTACTGAAAAAGTTTGGACCATAAAGACAATAAAAGTGATACAAATTAGAAATCTTACACATGCTTGGTATTTTTTAATTGACTTGATGTTTCATTTTTGATAGGTAGAATTATGGCATGTGGTGGGCAGAAAATAATTTTATTCTCACTGTTTCACTTAAATAATCCAAATCTGGTTGATAAAGAAATTGCAGAAATAGGAAGAGTATAGTACTTTGCAGAATTTTATAACCTATTATTGTCAGGGTGTATTGTTTTATCAAGTATTTTTTCTAACAACTTCAATTTTGTATTAAATACTAAGTACTTACAAAACCTCAAAATAAATTTTTGTAATTTATATGAACTGAATGAAATTCCCTTCCCTAGCAACTATTTTTTTAATAACTTGCTTGTTAAGCATTATATTTCTTTTGGTTTAAATAAATAAATAAGATATGATTTCTTAACAAGTTAAGAAGAAAAATGAGACTTCAAGTACCATATTAAACACTGCACATTTAATTTAAAACAATGGGTTTTTTCTTTTCTTCACTTTAAGTGATAGATTAATGCAAACGGGTAAAAAGTTTAAAATAATAAAAATGTATGTGATTTAAGCCATAGCTGAACCATGCTCTGTCTCCATGAATATTTCTGGGCCAAGCCAGTACAATTGTATTCACTTAGGGCATCCATATGAGTAAATGCATTCTGGATTGGATCTTTCAGATCCTTGTTTTTGTTTCTTCTGCTATCTGCCTGAATATGAATTTAATTCCTTTCAGTGGATAAAGCAAGTTAATGAGAATGCCTAAACCTGATATTGGCAGATTATCCCTACAACAGTTGTTTCTTGCTGTAACTAGGATTCATTTCAAGTATCTGTTTTTTCCTGGTAATATACAATTTGTGATGCAAAAGTAATAAAACACTCTACAAACCCAGTAAGTGAAACTAAAATTGGTATCAAATGGAATCAGTCATTTATGTGGCAAATGATTTATAGATGTATTAAGGAGATATCCAGGATATAGTTCTCTGTGCAGACATAAAACAGAGTTTTATTTAGTATAGCCTCTTTCAAACAAGCTGTATCCTAAAATGCTGCACAGACTTACACTCTAGTGTTACACTGAAATTGTAAATAACAGCAGAGGGAGAAATTAAGATGCACAGGTAAAAGGAATGTTTTTAACTGAAACCTGAAAAGAAACAGAGATGCCAACAAAGCATAGACTACATCTAACAGCAAAAGCTAGAGAAGAGGTTGTATGAGCCATGATGAGCAGCCTGTGGTGGGAGATAGAGGAAATCATTTGATGTTGAGCTGAGCCAGCAGAGAAGGGTCTAGGAATACAGTGGTTAAATTTTCCCAGCACACATAAAGACTTACAGTCTCTACTGAAGTTGACAAGACATACATGTGAGCATTCAAGGCCAGAATTTGCCTCTCTACTCTGAATTTGACTTATTCTCTGGTATAAATTGTGAACAATTCTGTCATCTTCACAGGATCTCAAAATATTTTTCCAGTATAACTGGATCTCAAAACTGAGTTTTGTGGATCAGTCTGACTGAACAAAAGCACATTTTACTGTTGTTTTGGATTTGTTTGGTTTGGGCCGGTTTTCGTTACAAATAACCATCTAGTCTATGGTGTATTCTGAAGGGAATGCTAAATGGATAAAAAGGGAAGGTTGGTCAATATGATTGCAGTTTTTCTGTGCACATGTAATAACATAAAAGCGATGATACATGCTGGAACAGATTGGCAGAAAAATCATTTAATAAACATGATTGAAAAAGTGCCTGCCCTCAAGTTCAAATCCTGTAAAAGCTAATTTTTCAGGTACAGTCAGGGTAAGAATCACTCTGTCTCACAAAGCTGTCATGGATTCTCACTAAAACCAACTAAATCAGGCAACAAGTAGAAATTAAAGTTCTCAAATTAAATGGAAGCTAACAGAGGCTTAATTAAGTAGATACAGAGAAAGCTTTCCTAGGTTTAGGGATTTTTTTATTATGAGGCTTAATACCACACCCTTCTTAAGTCATAGACAGCAATGCTTTGGAAAGAAATTTCCAGTTATTTCAAGGCTCACAATATGTTGCTATGGTGCATGCTGCCGAAGAGAATAAGCTAATGGGCTCTCTCTTTAATGTGATTAGAGCTATTATTGACATAATGCCAGAAGACGCAAAACCATTAGCATTACACTACAGCTCACTTCAGTCACTACTCAGATTTAGCATTTGATCCACAATTTTAATTTTGCTCTGCTCTATTCAGGGCTGCATTACACAAAATGCATAATTAAAAGCTGATGTGATTCTTTCTACTTCTCAAATTAAAAACATAGCAAACATTTGTAGTTCTAATCCACTAGAAATTAATAAACCAAACATTGTCTTTTATCCTCATTCCTCAGTGCAATTCAGGATTCATGTTGGGAATATTTTACGATGCAACAGAAAACTATACTGAGAGTCACTGCTCAAAAGGAAAGAACAGTGTCTAAAGCCAGTACTGTACTGTACTGCTCTGAGAACCTGAAGGATGGCACAATACTGACAGCCTCACAATTCCTAAAGTTATACTAGGAGATGTTTCTCAGTGTGATATTCCTATAAGTTCTTACCGTTTTTCATTTGGCAGCTTTCTGTGGTCACTAAAGAAGAGTAAAGTTATGGGTGGTTTTGATTTTGAAAAGTTGCACAACTTTTGAATTTAGAGCTTGCAAACTAAATACAGGAACAGTGCTCATCCTAAGCAAATTTACTAATTATTCCATGTTTCAGATCAGCCCAATCATCAGCGCACAATTTCTCCTAAATACACAGATAAGCCTTCTAACGAGACTTAAGGCATACTGCACCCACACTCTACTGTCTGCCCATGCTCCCAATTTCAGCGTCAAACAGTGACTTTATAAAAAATTCAGGACAACTCACTGGATAGGTCGCTAGAAGTTTTAGTTCCAGTTTAATAGCAATGTATGCCACGTGAAATTGCATTTACATTTTGCTAGCTCTTATTTCTTCCCCGGATCTTCCCATGAACAGTAGACATGAGTGCAGACTTTTTATTGTAAAGTTAAATGTTGATAATGCAGGTGGCAGCACAAAAAGTTTAAAAATTTCATTCTGCTTGTGGAAGAAAATATCAAGCCCAGAAAATGCTAACTACATTTAATTTTTTTTTTTAAAAATCACTGAGTGGTGTAAAAAAGATTCAGAAAGAACACAGTTCAGGTATAACAATATATGTAAAATGTCCTGATGATAAGCTTCAGCATTGGCTCAAATGTTTACTTATATGATACAGTAAAAAGATGTTGAATCCTAAAGCTTTGGATTCAAATTACAGATGCAAGTGAACACATCTATAGAGAGAAGTATCAAGAGTGGAAACATATACTGGCACCTGGGTTTTATATAAACGGTAATATATATATTTTAATAGCAACTAATTATGAATTCAAAGTTAAAGCTAAAACAATGTATTTTAACTACTTTTAAGTGTTAAGAATTGTTTTAATACTTATCACTGCTCAGTTCCTTAAGCAATCCAACTGCCTATGGTACAACCATAATTTTAAAAACATCTTAAAACCTGTGTATTAGATATGTGGACTATTTTGTAACTAAGCAAAATCTGAAGACTTCATCTTCTTTTAAAATTTGAGATCTCTTAAACAATTAGATGTTTTGCTGAAGTTTATCTCTCATTTTTCGGCAATGGGAGTCTGGGTAGACGCTGACCAAATGTTGACTAAAACTATATATCAACTTGAAAATCTCGTTATCTTATACATCAGAAGTAAAGATCATTTGACCTCACCTTCGTAAGTATCACAGCTGTAGAGTCCAATTTTCTTCTTAGGTTATTTTTTCCTGCTGCAGTTGAACTCAAAATTTTTTAACTGAAATATTACTATCCAGCATGTAAATGTACTTACTGCTATTATTCAAGGCCAATAGAATCCAAGTCATTTGGAGTTGTTTCCTAAATGGGTTTTTTTGTATATATACTACTGAAAATACTGTCAAATCATAAGTTAATATGAAAGAGGGAAATTTCTTGTGAAAAATATCTAACAAGACATGTAATTAATTTAACCACATATTAGGAAGCTAAGGGAAGCAAACATTGAAGATGTAGTTTATCAGTATTCACATACAGTTAACATTTAGATCTCTAGGAAGAGTTCTTGAGCCATACCTATATGCTTTGATAAAGAGTTTACTTAGTAACGACATGCAAAAAATATTAGGAGTGAAATCTGATATTAATGAAGCCAGTGGAAACAATGTCATACCCTCATACATTGGATTATCACAGAAGAGCAAACCCAAACCTGTGCCCTTCCGGAGTCCAGGCCCAAATGCACACTTTTCTACATAAGCATAAACCACGTATACCCTTTTCTCCTGCCAAAGTGACATTCTGTTTTTTGGCCTGAGCAAACTACTACAGAGTATATATGGCAATTTTGCATGGGCCAAAGTAGGTAGAAATAGTCCTTCTGGGCCCCTTCCAAGAAGGGTTCAGCATCAAGTGCACTCAGGTCTGATAGATATCCTTGTGTCTTCACCTGCTGTTGTGACACCAAACACAGAGCTTCAAAGCTTTAGTTTTCTTATGCTGTGCACAAGGGCTGGAGGACTTTCCCTACTAACTCATGTTTTATTTAAATATCTCCAAGTAAAAGGTCCCCATATATTGCTTTATTTTCTCTTGATAATAAAACTAGAATTTTCTGCGTCTTAATCATAAAAATCTAATCTGATTAGATTCCAATTTCTTATTATTCAAAACCAATCACAATTGTGAAATTTTTCAGCTCATGCATTCTGAGAAAAAAATTATTATTTTCAAATATTACTTCTTTTTTTTCCAGAATTATAAGGGACAGCCGTAGGATTCATATTGCAATTTTGACTGCAATATTCCATATGTAGAGACTGCTGGGCTTTGTAAGTATAAAAATCTTCTGATGTTTGAAGTCCTTATTGAAAATTCAAAAGAAAGTAATTTCCTCTACAAGGACACATGGTGGCAAATCCTCCTATGCTCCTTGTCCAAGTCCTACTGATACTTGTGTGCAAATAATGAGTGCGAGGATGTATGCCAAATGTATTTACCCTTTCTCTGATAACAATCTTTACCATCATTATAGTCCATTTCCTTACCAGTATTGAATTAATGGGTTTGGATAAATCTTCTGCCAAATGTATCATACAAAACCAATTAGGAATTCTTAAAGGATCAAAAGCCTCCCCTGGTCCCAGTGAGTCTGTACCCACTGGCTGGCAATATGGCTAGTAAACATTTTAAAAGTAAAGCAATGACAAGCAAAGCAATGAAGGAAAAATGAGTGTGATCTCTGGAGTGAAATGCCATCATCAATATGGCAAAAAAGAGAGATTTATTTCAAAATCATGTTCTACCTGACTCACAACATGCCTAGTCTTTTTGCTTGCCACCTCTCAGTGAACCAGATTACCTTAAATCAGGTTCAGTCTAGACCACACCTTGTGTGTGAAGGAGAGGTAGGTCTGTGTGGAGCGAGCTGCCGTACCTGAGCTACAGGCACATCCATATTCACTGCTACAGGAACGACAAAGAAAAAGCCATCCAGCTCCTCCCTGACAAAAATAATGTCTAAATAGCTTGAGATTTCATACAGGCAAAAAAAAAAAAAAAAAAAAAAAAAAAAAAGCTATCACATTGGCAAAGTGAATGGCAATGCAGATAAATAATAGATTAATTAACAAGAGATAAGTACAATTCAATAGTGTAATACTCTTCCTAAGCTGCATCCCCAGTTATCTCTGAACCACAGTGGACTAATTGAATCCTAGAAGTGTCTCATTAGATAATGTATAAATATAATAGCAATACTATAATTTATAAACTTTTTAGTCCTCATTCCTTATTTTTGATCCTGCTGCTGTACTTTCTTACTTCACACTTCTTCAGCTATGTTCTGGCCACCTAGTCCCTTCTACCAAGAAGAATGATTGACCACACCTTTCTACACAAAATGTACCTGATATGAGATGCTCTTCCCAAAGTTGCCAGGATAGCACAGAGATGTGCCAAAACCAATAAAAATTCTGCACTCATTCATAAAATGGAGGGTCACCAGAGTGCCTGACTGCATTATGTGTTGCTTCCATCCAGCATCAATCTCCTTAAAGAGATTGATTGCATTTGGTTTAAAACAATAAAATTCTGCAAGCCATTAGAACTACTGAGGCTGAGGTGCATCTCACTTGCAGACATGTAAACGTGAGTTGTTACTGTTTCATGGCAGCACAAAGAAGAAACAAGTAAGACTAGAAACAAGTGGAAGACAAAAAGGAAAATACCTACACTTAGAACACTCAGGCAGAAAGAGTTTAAATTGTGACCTTTTTCCTGGATGGTCTATTACTTAATCTCCGTTTTTATCCTTCAGTGAACACAGAATATTCTGCCTAAAAACACCTTTTAATGCAAATTATAAGATGAAAGATCTGTTAGATGTAATAAGTGCAGATCATCTCCCGTACAAGTGATTTTTAGCTGAGGAAGCACAAGACCTAAATTAGCCACATGGATGCTATTGGACTGCACAAGAGCACATTTTAAGTATGCAAGTATGGTTTTGTACCACCAAGACGATAACATAATGTATTAAAATAAATCTGCTTTTGCAATAAGAAAAGAGAGCTTGTCACTTAGTGTAAGGGAGAAGAAATATCATTCCTGGACTATTGACAGCTATCAGCTGAGCTAAGCAGAATGAGCTGAGCGTATATATGAAGACACAGGTTAGCTTCATTCCATGATTGGGAATATAAAAGCATGACACTCTACTATTAGTAATGTGTGTGTGTAAGTTTATACATCTTTATATACTAGAAGAAGAACTTAATACAGTGCATGAGGTGCAGCAGATTTTCAACGCTCCTGAAAGCCTATCTGTAAAGATAAGTCTGTATAATGAATTGGTTTTTTGTTTAGAAAAAGATTAAGGTGAAATTAGTCATGGTGTTTGATGATGAAAAAAAGGAATTAAAAAAAATGCCCCAGTTTTCTCACATAGCCTAAGAGCATTTTTCCATTGCAAGTTCCCAGAATCCAAGTCACAACGGGTATGTGCTTGTTTGGTGTCAGTGCAAGTTAGCAGTAATGGAAAGTTCAAACTAACCAGACGGAAATTGATTGAAATCAAACTCTGGGTAAGAACCTGTATCATCTGTGCTGTGCTCAACAGAAGCCAGTGCCATGGCAATGCAAGAAACAGCAATCTGTCTGACAAGAATGAAACCCAAAGTGTGGGTGAGTATCAACTGTGGCACAGTCAGCTGTACTGAAAATTTGCCTGAGACGACCTTAAGTATCCACTGCTGTGCCTCAGCTCTGAGGTTCTACTGTGAAAATATGTTGCTACTCAGAATCAATTATGCCAGACAACTGGATCATCCTTATGAACACAAAAAAAACCACCCCAGCTTTAAAGATCATCTTCGTGGGTGTACCACTGCTCTCTATTGAGAAGAAATAAAAACCCCATAGCCATATAATAAGACAGTAAAACAGCATAGTCAACGTGTAAGGAAAAGACAGTCCAGCACTAAGCTGTTATCAACGCATATTTTGTTAAAGGTTATATTAGCTTGTGCTAGTAGCATACTAGCTACTACACAAAATAGCAGGTCTGTATTCTCCTTTTGTACAAAACTGTCCTTTTGAGATAATCTCCAATAAGATCAACAAAAATAGACACAAATTAACAATTAACTGTCATTATAAAATGAGAAAAAAGAGCAAAACTCAAATCTCCATAATAGTCAATGAAGACTGCAATATCTGTTTATTTACGATATTAACTTCACAGAATCACAGAATCGTTAGGGTTGGAAGGAACCTTTGGAGATTATCTTGTCCAGTCTGCTGCCACAGGAAACTGTCCAAGTGGGTTTTGAATGTCTCCTGAGAGGACGATTCCATGATCTTCCCAGGCAGCCTCTTCCACTGCTCTGCCATCCTCAGTGTACAGAAATTCTTCCTCACATTGAGGTGAAACCTGTGTTTTAGTTTAGGGCTACTACTCCACATTCTGGCTTTGGGCACCACTGGAACGAGTCTGGCACCATCCTCCTGACACCTTTGAGATATTTGTATGTATTGATGAGATCCCCTCTCAGTATTCTCCAGAGCAAACGGGCCCAGCTCCCAGAGTCNCTTTGCCACAGAGCTGCTCTGCAGGAGGTCAGCCCCAGCCTGTGCTGGCACTTGGGGCTGTTCCTCCCCAGGTGCAGGACCCGGCCCTTGCCCTTGCTGAGCCTCATTAGGTTTCTCTCTGCCCAAGCCTCCAGCTGATCAAGGTCCCATGGAATGGCAGCAGAGCCTTCAGGTGGGTCAGCCACTGCCCCCAGTTTAGTGTCACCAGCAAACTTGCTGAGGGTGCATTTGATCCCTTCCCCCAGGTCATTGATAAATACTTTGAATGAGACTGGACCCAGTACTGATCCTTGAGGAACACCACTGACTGCAGGCCTCCATTTGGATTCTACTAGAGTAGAATTTCTTGTACTTATACATATTGACATATATGTAAATAAACTTATCAAAGTACTTACTTTTGATACATGTATAGACCAGTACTGACTCTAAATCTGCATTGCTTTTAGCATAGGCATGCAAAAATTCTGAGCTTGGACCTCTGAATTTTACCATAATTTAAATTATAAATATTAAAACCCCCACATATAGCTACGAAAAAAAAACCTCCAACAAATTTTGCAATTAAAATCTGTTGCCAATTAGTTGTGTGAGACATTAAAAAAAAAAAAAAGAGCTACAGAAAAGACTTCCAAAATGTTTTCTAAATCACAAAAAATAGTTAATGTAGTAGGCAGAAAAAGGTGGATTTGTTGTATTGGAAGTAAAAGATCAGTCAATTGTAAGGAAATTACAGGGGTTTCTGGTCTCAGATGGGTTTTCAGTAAGTTTTCAAAGTACTGTACATAGGTCAAGGCTATTCTTACCCTAGATGTACTTAAAAGGCCAGAAACACCAACCCAAAAGAATGGAAGTGTTTGCTACCATAATGCAATAAAATTACTGTAGTAACAACACAATCAAAACCCCATAGAATATTGAATTTAATTCTTCACTTTTTGTGAGTGATTGATGATGTGTCAGTGTACATAGAGTACCTACATCTTTCGCAGTCTCTATATCTTCACTGCTCTGCTCAATGAGCTAGGTGATGAGACATGCATTTTTAGTGGCTGTGAAATGATGGTCTGTGGTCAGACTATAGGATTTGTTACTTCTGTTACAGTTTAGACACTAAAAAAACCCCAAAACCTAGACAAAAACATACTGAGTTTACTGCTGGCTGTTAAAATACTTCCTTCAAGTTAAGGCTAATGTGCTTTCCAATATAGGAACATTACCAAGGGGTCAGCATTACAGCATTAAAATTTTAGAAACCAGGACTCTCAGGAGCAGTCCATGGTCTTACAAGCAAAGGAACACAAATAGAGTGATGGAGCCACTGAACCACAAACAGTAGTTTTTAAGTGAAAAGTCATGCAAAGGTACAAGGGCCTCAGGTCTCTGGTGTAACAGGTACATCTATGTCTGTCTATCAGCTCACTCAAGTGCTATTAAAGGCCAGCCAATCCATCTGAGTGGGCCCATTTGCTCCTTGCAGGTACAAATGGCTATTTGCTGTACATATGCGATTACACACTCACTTCCTTTGCCCTATGCTAACAGCATGTAAAACAAAAAAGTGCCATTTTATGTACACAAAGGCACTTATCTGGGGCCCTTGGGCTCTGAATACAAAGCACTCTGAATAGATTGATGGTACTGCGGTGGGGACAAACAGGAAATGGACAACTGTATTTCCCAGGTTAATAGCGTAATGATTCTCTATTACTAAAAAACTTGTGCACTTCACCACCTTCTGCTACTGATTTTTCCAGAGTAGAAAGATATGCTATAATGGAAAGCAGACAGATTGTATTCAAGCAAAGGATACCAAGAAAGTAAAAAGTGTTGGTGAGTTACTCTGGACTTCTCTTCTGATTGTTGTTATATCTCTGCAGTTTCTGCTACTGCTGACTTAAATGCACAATTTTCTTTTTTTTTATTTGTCTGGTTTTTCTTGTGTTTTTTTTCGGGTGTATTTTATTTTGGGGTTTGGTTGTTTTTTTTTTTTGTTGGTTTGTTTTGGTTTGTTTGTTTGTTTTGTTTTTGCTTAGCTTACAATATAATACAATATATGAAACCTTTCTAGCAAAGGCTGGATTCTATCCAGAGTTTCCAGTTCCTTAAAAAATACACTTAAATGTAATTAGCAAAAGCTTAGGTGACACATATACTGGATGGAGTATTTCATCCACAAATCTCCAGAGACTTGTGACTAAATTACATACACTATAGCAGGTGCAGTGCATTTTACTGCTTGTATCAGCTCAGATCCCTGGTGAAAACTACAGGAAAGCAACTCATTAAAAAAAATTAAAAAATAAAAACTCCCACACAATAATGCCTACACTTTTCTCCCTGCTTATCTCCTGCAAACACACAGTACTTTTCTCTTCAGAAAATTAATTCTACACAGGAGAACATCAGGACTGTTAAAAGTGTCCCTACACTCAACAAGTATGACTTGTGCTAGGATTCAGACTACACTTTTAAAGAATGAGGCATTTATAGACCTTGCTACATAGATTTTTTTTTTCTCATCCTCCCTCCAATGCATTTGTTACTTAAATGAAATATCAGTGTGAAAGGCACTTTTAGAAATATCTGCGTATCCTTGCCACAAACACCAAAACTATCTCCCTACCAGGCAATATTGAAAAGTCTAGGAATGTAAGATCATAATTTGTGTTTTTTATTGTCCCTTGGTGACTCATACTCCAAACACCCAGGTAGTTCTCAGCATTTTGAAATTTGGCTTTGTGCTAAATTTTGTATAATATCTACCATTTTACACCTCAGAGCTCTGAGAAGGCAGCACAGTAGTTGGTGTACAGATGTGACAGAATGTTTTTATTCTAGAAAAAAGCTCCCTGTTTTTGACACACTGCAAAATGTACAGCCAGAGAATGCTTGAGGCGAAGATGCCACACCAGCCTTACATCTGTCTGCTTTCATTTGTCTACAACTGTGCTTATAGATAAAACATGCCTTCCAGATGTCATCACAAGCAGTGTTCATATGCTGACTTCACTGAGATACTATTGTTTGCTGCCAGCATAACAGAGTTGTAAAACTAAAATATTTAAACTCTGCACTACTCAACACAACTTTGAATGTCACATAGGATCTTATTTCAGGATTAATTAATGTACACCCCAATAAAATAATCATGTGTTAAAAAACCCAGAACTAGCTGGCATATAGAGTATGCTGCCCTTTATTTTAAAAAATTTCTTCTTCTTTTAAAGATACAGTTTGTGTTCCAGGAAGTACATTGGAGGTAAAGAAGTTGCCCACAAAGGAACAAAACATATACTCCAATATGTTTGAAATGGGTGACTACATCTCTATAACGTGATAACATTCTGCATCTTATATATATTTTAAACTCTCCAGATTTTTTGGAAGGATTGTGACAGAAAACTAGGAGTTATACTTTAGCAGAATATCTTCATCTAAAGCAGTTGCAATTAAATCTATACAGTTAAATATATACATCAAATGTAAATATTAATCTGTATATTAAATCTAGATAATTCATAGTGTTTTTTCTCTTTATCATGTCTTGTGAATACTTCACTATCATTAATTACTTGCAATCACAAAATTTTGAAAGATTTCTCTGGGCGGTCATTCTGTTAACAGAACTTCTATTCAACTACACTAGTTTGAAGTTAAAACAACATTAATTAAAAATTCACAGCTTTACATCCATGTAACTACTTGTAGAGAAGAAACATTCTCCACAAAGAAACTCCACAAAGCTTTCTGCTCTCTTGTCGAAAATATTTAAACAGTTGAGTAATTTATTTTGCGTAATTTGAAGACAATGAGAGAAAGTAATCTTTTACCATTGAAAATACCTCTTTCACTTTCAGACATTTCTTGCTATTAATGAAATAATGATTTAAGTATCTTAAAATGTTTCATTTCATTACTTTTGTGAAAATTATTATGCTGATCATGGTATACAATATTCCTGTCATTCCATAATGAAAATAATCAGATGTCTCTATGATAACAGATTAAATATCTGAAAGTTTTAATTATTAACTCTTAGAGAAGTACGGTATTTTTTCAAAAATACATATGAAGTTTGTAAACTCTCCAGTTTTGGAACAGATTCGATTTCAATAGAAAGAGGACTATAAAACTTATTTGAGTGTACATCTTGAAGGGTTCTTAAAATTTCTGCCAGCCTTTGCTAAGGTTGGAAGAGACTGCATCTCTGTAGAGTTGACCACCTAGTGAACTCCACAGAGAATATTTTCAGCTCCCCCTAACTTGTAGGAGACAAATATTTTTATTCTAGGAATTTATATATTATTCCAACAAACTAAGAAATCTGTGTGTTCTAATGCTCATCTACTGATGGAAACTATAGGGTGATATTTACCTAGTAAAATTGTATTGTACGTTCTCACATGATCTGCTGAAGGGTGAACACAGCCACATGGCTTATCACTCTTGCAATTAAATTTTCTTGCTTTCTTTTTTTAAAGATCCTTTCAAGAAAACCAAACCCTAAAACAGTAATGTGGTCAAACAGTAGAAAGCAATTGAGTGTTCACCAATTCCTATCAAAAAAACTTAAAGAAAGCTATAGAAAAAAACAATGTTGCTATAACAAAATTAAGTGGGAAATTTCAGCTATTCGCATTGCTGTTGTTAAAGGATTGTGGTCACAATGGTGAACGCATACACAAGTCAATACTTCCCAGCTTATTTTTTATTACAAATTAATCTAAATACAAATATTTGAGAGTGAAGAACTAAGACTGAATGCTAGGATGCAGAACTCCATGTACATTGCAGACCTTTGTATTCATCCATTAACAGTGAGAAATATCCTGCTATTTGTCATCCATGTGTACTTCAAAAGAACCCAGGGCATACAGCCCTCTTTCCAGCATGAACAGTAGAGCTGATTCAGTTAATTGTCTGGAATATCTTATAACTATTTTATTTACTACTCAAAAAATTAATACTGTGGTTAATACAGTAAGCTATCAATATAGTACAATATATCAATGTAACAAAATGATATAGAAACATCAATATATTACAGAAAGCTATCAGATAGCTTTGAGGTATCTGAATAATTTCCAACTCTGTAGTTTCCTAACTTGGTAATTGACATTTTAGAAAAGGAAAACCTATTTTCTTGTGCTTATAAATACACACATGCATAGACGTATTTCCATACAGGAGTTGGAGCAAAGACTACTTGTAAATAATCTGCGAATGTCTTCACCTTTTCTTGTAATAGAGAAGTCCTATTTAACGACACTGTATTGTACTTCCTCTACATTTCAGGGTAAAATCTTTATAGTTATCAAGTAATGTTTACTTCTCTTTCAAAATCTTCGCATAGTGCTTTTGAGTCAATAGATCAGAACCAGACACACTGGTCTCAGGTCATCTCTCATAATTTTCTTCAAGCAAGAAACTCCACCTTGTACTCTTAAGCAGCAGTAAATATACACATCTGATTAGGGAAACTAGTAACAGAAGAACTTAAGGAGCTTTCAGAGGGATAGACCTACATTATGCTTTACAACACCTGCTACCTATTCTCCCTAGCTAACAGTTTTCAAATATTCCTTTTAGGGAGTAATAACAATCTAAATTAGGAGCTCAGTAATTTGCCCTCTTTCAAGCTCAATTTTTATGTCGTTCTTCAAAACTTAAAAAATGTCAGCACTGTCACAAGCTTTACTATAGTAGCAACAGCATTTGGTCCAGAGAACATATTCTGCTTCACTCGCAAGGACAAAGAAATATCCCGTTGACCTGAGAATTGCCACAGGGAATTTGACAAGAATCTGGGCAAGTTAAGTTACCATCTAAACAGCTGATACTGAAAAGAGGAAGGAAAGAATGAAGGGACACGCCTATCAAGAACTAAAATATTTATCTCAAGATTATTATAAATTATATGGGAGAAAACCATAAAAAAGGACATGAAAGGCCTTAATTTAGGGATCTAACCCTCACCAACAGTGAACAGGACTTTGTCTCTCAAGTATCTAAATCACTTTCAAAAATGAAACTCAAGCTCCCACTTACAACTTTTAGAAAAAAATAAAATGCCTCATTTGCATAACCTTCCATAAAAGCTCTCATCTAGAACTGGCAGATTGTACTTGTGAATTAAAATTTGAAGGGCAAAAATTTCT